>JAXQQM020088650.1:0-33042 GCA_034641835.2 Pinus albicaulis
ATTTAACTAATTTCTCATGGATAGCATATAATAAGTACTAAGCAAATTTAAATGTGGAAGGAGGAGGTTGTCCTGGGCAGAATATGGAAAAGAAACCTAAGATTGAAGCATCTACATACTAATTTGTAAAGTATCCTAATATACAAGATAGCATTGTGACAATCTGCTTGGTTCTTTCTGAGAAAATTGAGGCTGGATAAGGAGGGTTGTTCTTTAGGATTTCAACTGATGAAGGTAGAAAGGTTTGGAAGATTTGAAATCTCTTTGGGAAGTCCAGTTTGAGATACAATTCTGTGAGGATTTCAATAGACAAAGGGGCTTCATCAGGCCTGGGTTGAATTTGAAGCATTTGGTTTATGGATTCTGCAGTAATGGTGAACAAGATCTCTTTTTTATGGGTTACTAGGGCTCTCTCATTTGGCAGATGATTAACTTGATAGAGTTTGATGATCTCTGGGAATTGGAAAGTGTATGGAGGATGTACTTGGGTAAATTTGATTCCCAATGGAAGATATCATCAGCCTGATCGGTGGCTTTATCATGGCTCCAACAATAGATGTCAAGGAGGTTGAAATCAGTGACAGGGTCACTAATTTTGAAGTCATTGTCTGCAATTGGGGTGTGTTCAACATCAACAACAAGAGGTTGTAGGGGATTAACAGTCACAATGCCTTGGGAAGCCATTTAAACTTGTTCAATTGACTAATTTATTACTTTCTGGCTTAAGAAATAGTCTCAGGCACTTAGGAATACTATGAAAATATGATTTCAGTCTGCAGAAAGGGTTTTGGAGGCAACAATGGATTTATTTTGGTACGTGAAGCTTTTAAATTGGTTCAATTTAACTTAGTACTTTATTTTAGATTAAGTACAGGACTCAGGAGTTAGGAATACCTGGAAAATGAGGCTTTTATTCTTTTGGAAAATATTTTGGTTGCAGTAGAGGTTCCCTAGCAGCGAAATAGGCTTCAATGGTCTTATATTGCTTCAAATCGGAGTTGACAACGTTTCTGGTAGCAAAAGGCCTGAATTCTAGTTGAAATTTGAAAACATGTCGGCAGAGGCTTCCTTTGTGAAAATTTGAACAGAAATGGTGAAAAAGTCTTTTAGGGTGGTCTTATTATTTTTAACCAACAGTGGTTAAACATATGGGAGTGGAGTTAAATTCAAACAGTAAGTGGTTTCAGCTTACAACATGAAAATGGATAAGCAATTATAGCATCGTCAAAAGTGGTATGGTGGTATTATGTTGAGGAGCGCGATACAATGTGGGGCTGCCACATAGCAGGGGAGCAAATTTTCGAAACCACTCATCTCACAACCCCTTAGTGATGTTAAATATTGGGCAATCGAGGGTGTGATAGGTTCTATTGGCCATTGGATATGAGGAATGAATATCCGAAGGATGGACGAATAGGGGGGATTGTCGCGGATTTTGAAAGGTGGGACCAGAAATGTGTATGCGATGGAATTTAATGTATATGAAAAGGATTAATATATATGGGATCAAGACTAATACATGCGATGGGGTTATGTAAAGTGGGAGCTAATAAAATATGGGGGTTTAATAAATTATGGGAATGGGTTTAACTATATGTATTAAATGGGGGTTAAATATAAAGGGAGGTTAATAAAATATATATGCGGGATATAAAATTACACTAAGAAGAAATGTTTAAAATGTCATCGAGGAGAGATTTTACAGTGGGTCCCGATATTTTAAAACATTTAAAACTTAGGATAAATTTATTTTAGTGTGTTTTAAATGAAAAAAGGGAAATCAGTAAGGGGAAATTACTTTTTTCAAAGGAAAATGTGATTTTAGCTACGGAAAAGGTTTTTAGTAAGGGAAAATGAGTGAAGGGGAAAAGGTTTAAATGAAGGGGAAGGGATATTTTTACAAGGGAAAATGCCTTTTTAAGAATGGCATTGGTGTTTTGAACAAGGGGAAGGGGATTTTGGGGAATATTAGTGATATCAAATGACCAATTTGATGCTTTCCATGCCTTGTGAAAGTGCTTCTACCTACCCATTATTTACCCTAACATTTTTTACTTCATTTATTGGGTGCATTTGAGCTCGCTGACCCTTTTATTTTTCTTCGATAAGAAAACTAATCTACTTCTAACCCTATAACTTCCAATGGCTCGGATTAAACTGTTGAGATCATTATTATTCTTTAACTAACTATTGATCTGCGAAGATTAAATGGTTTGGCCAAATCTTTATTCTCTAACTATCAGCATGAAATTTAAAGCATGAATGATCAAGATTAAGTTGTTTGATCATCATGGATTGTGGCACTTTTGACAAGCTTCACACAATCTTATTTTCATAGTAAAGTAAAAAGTAGTGGCATTTGAATTTGCATTACTTTCAGGATCTATTTTTATCTCTTTTTGGTGGGGTCCATACTTTATATTCTTTTTTGATCTTTTTCTTTTAGTCCTTTGATTTTTCTTTTAGGACTTACCCTCTTTACAATTTTTTTTTAATATGGGAAAACATTTTGCAGAAAGAAAAAGTATGTACAATATTTACAAGACATTATATAGTCAATTCAAAATTATGAACCCTATTATTATAGGACCCTAACAGTGGCTCCACATGGGGATGGCATCTCCTGGTGAGATGTCAACAATTTTAAGATCAATGGCCTTGGAACTTTGACTGTGCTTGCCTTGTAACTGCTTTATGAACTCTCTTTTATTTAATCATATGATGTTATACCTTTCAAATATTAGGGCCTTATCTTCAGACTTCAAATTTGCAAGAAAAAAATGCAATCCAATCTAAACTTTGCAATATTATGTACAATGAGAAAAGTAAAAACATGAACTAATTTTAATCTGGGGAAAAGTAATGCTTCAACATCCTACCATTGACTGGTCCTCGTGGTAGATCTGATCCATCTATTTCCTTTAAGAAGAATGCATTGTTACCTCTGTAACCATAGATGATGTAGGGGCCTTTCCATATAAAATCAAATTTACCATGTTCACCTTTTTCTTCTCTTCTGGAATCCCACTTAAGTACTTTGTCACCTATGTAAAAATCATCAGCTTTGGTTTTCTTGTCAAATATATTTTTGATTTTATCTTGGATCACTTGTGATTTGATGTAAACCTCTTCCTTGGTTTGTTGCAGATGAATAATCTGATTTATCCTTCTCTAGATATCATTTGGTTCTACCTGCAGTTCTTGAATCATCTTCATTACTGGCATTCCCATTGAGGATGGAAAAACAACATCCATTCCATATAACAGTTGGTAGGGAGATGTACAATATAATTTTTGGTAGTTAGTCTATCTGCCCATAAGGAATTAACCAACCTTTTGTTCCAGGACTTCTTGTTGTCTTCTAATAATTTCTTGATGATATTTACTAGGATTTTGTTGGATGATTCTACAATTCCATTACCTTGGGGGTAATAGGCAGTGGAATGGCCAAGATTGATGTGGTATTTGTTACAAAATTCTACCATATTCTTATATTTGAAAGCAACTGCATTATCAGTAATGAGCTTTTGTGGGCATCCAAATCAGGAAATGATATTATTTTCAAGGAATGAGATGATGGCAGAATCAGTGGCTTGTCTAGAAGGAATGACTTATATCCACTTGGTGAAATAATCCGTGGTTGTCAAAATCCATTTATGTTGGGCTGAGGAGGGTGGGTGAATTTCACCAATGAAGTCTAGACCCCATCGTTCAAATGGAATTTTTGTGGAGATGGGTTTGAGGGGTAAAGGTAATAGTTTTTTCTTCCCTTCAAATATCTAGCATTTGTGACAGGAGGTCACATACTTTCTAACATCTACAAAAAGAGTGGGCCAGTAAAAAACTGCCCTCAAGATTTTATTAGCAGTTGATTTCGAGTAAAGGTGTCCTCCACAGTCACCTGCATGAAATTATTGCATAACTTTATCAACTTCATCTTTCAATAAGTAGTTCAATAATATACCACCATGATCTTTCCAAAATAAAGCATTATCTATGATACAATACTTCATTGCTTGCATTTTCAAACATATAGCTTTATTTCTAGATAAACCAGGAGGAGCTTGTAGATTTAGTAAAATAAATATGATATCTGCATACCAAGGTGAGTCAATGAAAGCTTCACTTATCTGTGGAGTCGTCGTCTCTTCCTGATCATCTAATTGAGCAATAAAATTTATATCTAAGGCCTAAAAGTTTGATTCAACCATGAGTTTGGCTAAACCTTTCCCTTTAATCAATTTGGTGGGCTTAATTTCAATATCATATTCCAAAATAGTGGCAATCCATTTTCTTCTCTTTCCATCAGGCCCAATCTGAGTTAGAATGTCCTTTACCTGAATTTGAAACATATGCAATTATGTGTGAATAGAAGATGTATACTCTGAAATATTTAATAGCCTTCACTAAAGCAAGTGCTTGTTTTTCCATTATGTTGTACTTTAGTGCTGCATCTCTTAAGGATTTTCTGAAAAAAGAAATGGGTTGTTCATAAATTTGATCATTCTTTTGCAACAAGAATGCTACAATGATATGTTCTGAAGCAAAAGAAAAAATTACAAAATCTTTTTGGAAATTAGGACTTATTAGGATAGATGTTCTTCTAAGGGCTTGTTTGATTGATTCAAAATATAGTTTGGCCTCTACTGTCCATTTAAGTGTTGAATCTCTTTTTAACATGTTATTAAATTCTCTGATTAGTTCTGCTAAATTAGAAATGAATCTTCTAAGGAAGTTAATTTTACCTAAAAATGCCTACAATTCTTTGATGTTTCTAGGATGAATTGTGTTCAAAATTGCTTCTATCCTAGCTAGATCTATTCTAATTCCTTCTTTTGAAATTATGTGTCTTAAGAGTTTACCTTATTCTTGTCCAAAGAGTGTATTTTTGGGATTCAAGTAGGTTATCACCAAATAAATGTCCTAATACTCACTGTCAAAGTACTAAGGTAACTATTTCAAACTGTGATTTTTAGTTGAGGGCTTGTGCCTCCTCAAATTCTAGAGGCTCTCTCAATAGGTTATGTTTTTCAAATAAGGATTAGATGGCTAACTCTATGAGTAAAATGGATAAAAATGGATAATTGGTTGTACTACTATTCAACAAACATCTATTGGGCTTATGGAGTCAAGTGTGTTTTCACAAAACATGAATATCAGTTTCATTTGGAAGTCAGGGCATTTCAGGGTTTAGATGCATCAAAGAGCAGTAGGACAGAAAATAAACACAGTTCATGAACATATGAAGGAAGTTAGAGCACCTTCAGTGAATTCTAAGTAACATACATTCATGCCACTACAAGTAATTGAAAGAGGAAAACCATGAGAATATCAAACATCAATAACCCTTTCTGAATCCTGAGTGATGAAACCAATATCTCTGTATTAATAATAAAAACACAGTCTTTTCTACAATAAAATAGTATGCTTGTTCATGAAAATTTCCAACCTTATGCAATTCGACTTCTTGTCTCTTATAGAGACATCTTTACATTCTTGGATTCTCTCCAAACACTTGAGAAAAATTCGAATTTGCTAGCTTGACTCCTATCAACTGCTAAAACAAACTTTAATTACATCTAACAGTTTAAACTGTCTGTTCTAGAGTCCTAATACAACTAGGATTGAAACTCTTTATTATAACTTAACAACCTTATCCAAATATTAAATCTTCTATCTGACAGCTGCTCCTCCTAAACTTCAACCTTTATGATGTCCATCTCCTTGATATTTGACTGTATTGATTTGCCTCTTATCTGCCCTAAAAGATAGGAACATGCTCCCTGCAAAATAGCTATGGTGTTTCATTTATGTTTCTTCAAACCATCTGCTGACCAATTTGTGCTCAAAACATGTGGCAAAGTCTTATTAAGCTCTTGTGACTTTGTCCTTCCAGCTATGCCCAAACCAAACCTTTGAAGAAGTGCCAAAAACTGTTAACATTGTTGTGCTACGAAACTGTCTGTTGTTTTTGTAGCGCAGAACTTTACCTTTGAAAACCTCACTTGGAATCTTCATTTTTCTTTGTTTTTCCATCGGATCTTCATTTGTGATCTTGATACATTCTTTAGAAGCAATCAAGGTTTTAAAAACATGCCCTTTCGCCCCTTGAAACCTTGCAAAATTGTTTAAACTACATCCTACAACAGTTTCGTAGTGTGCTACGAAACTATTGTACATGACACCTACAACAGTTTCGTAGCGTGCTACGAAACTGTTGTGTCTATCTTTTCACAGCTTGTTTCAAAAAATTTGAGTTTCCCACCTTTACTGCCATCCTTTGAGTTATATATAAGCTCTTATAATCAACAAAAATCAACTCTGAATATTGCTTTCAAAAATGAAATCTTTCCATATAACCCCAAAAATGTGTTAGGAGATGTCACTTACTGTTTACACTCATTTTGGCTGTGGTTGATCTTCAGGCTTTGCTAGCTGTATCTCAAGATCTTCAACCTGCCCTTTAAGCCTTCTATTATTAGCTCTTAGTTTGGTATTAACCATCCTTATGAACTTTGCTTCCTTGATTGCAGGGACGGTCCATATGAAGAATTGATCCTGACTACTGATTGACTCAATGTTTGAAACCTTTTCTAGCTCCCACAAACCTTTCATCCTCTCAAAGTTTGACCTTTCTACAGCATGCATTCTCACTTTCTTCTTCAATTTATCAATTTCAATGTTTACAAGTCTGAGTTTGTCTTTAACCTCCTCATAACTAATTTTTTCTCTTTGAGTATTAAAAACTCTGTTTCTGTCTTCTTCAAGCATTTGAGATGATATATTTATGGGTTCTTCAAAAAAATTTGTATCCTCACCCCCTATTTGGACTATCTCCATGTCTGGCTGCTGCAATTTCTTAGACTGCCTAGTCAAGGGTTTTCTAGGCTTAAAGACAAACTCTGACACTTCATCCTCAAAATCTAATTTTTTGGATGTTCTCAATTTCTTTCATTTTCCACCTGTATCCAGTTTGATGAAATCTGCTTGAACCAGGGGAGACTCTTCAATGTCAATAGCTTGTAATATATCATTCAATTCACCTTTTAATTCCAAGTTTTCATATGTGACCACAACCTTACCCTTCTCCTTTGACCTCTGACTCCTAGTCAACTTCTTCTGAGCTGTTTTACTAGTTGACTGTTTCTGAATTGTCTCTTTGACATGAGTTCTCTTCTTTTTCGCAGATTGAGGAGTCCTTTGGATATTCAGTGATGTGTTTATCATTGGTTCCTTAACATGTTTCCTGGGCTTAAGCTTGACAAACCTCCTTTATTTTGTTTCTATAGGTTCAATAGTCTTTGATGAAGATGTTTCTTTGACTTGAGGGCTAGCACCTGTTCCTTCAACCCTTATTCCACTCAAAAAGAGAAATTCAAACCATTCTCTATTCACTTTCTGAAGCTCATGCAAAACTATTAACTTGACTAGACCATGATGAAATAATGAGGTTTCACATGCCTGAGTTTTCATCTGAACTTTGTATGCCATCTTGGCCAGACTTCGAAATAGAAAGAAAGGTAAGTCTAGAGAGATTATTCCTGTGAAATGCAATAAGAGTTTAAAGTGATAAGTGTACACCTTGTGGTATCTCCCTTCGCAGGTGAAGTACCTTTGGATATTGTAGAGCAGATTGGAAAATGCATCCTTGACATAACTTCTTGGCACAACTTTGTTCAAATCAGTATCCATAAGCTCTGGTTTCAAAAATATTTTGTAGGGTTGCATTTCAAACCTAAAATTCTTGAACCATCTCTCCTCCCCTCTTGGAATTTCTGTGACTGCTGATATAACTTCAGGAGAAATTGGTAAATTGAGAAAACCAACCTTTTTGTTTGACCCTGTGAAGTTCATGTGAAAATCTTTGGTAACCTGGTTATGCTCTCCTTGAAGCTTTTCGCAGAACCTCCAGCACCCTACCTTCTTGAAGGCTTCTTCAACAGATTATCTCTTGTGAGAGTTTCTAAACCTTCAGGTTCTGTTCTTAGGCAGTGACCAGACCTATGATTTCTTTTTTCTTCTGTCATCTTCTTCTTGAAAACCCTGTGTCTTCAGCAAATCTGTAATAAACCTCCTTGTTGGATGAACTGGCTTGCTTGAGAATTTGGTTCAGACTCGCTTGATTCAAGTTCTGCCTCGCTTGATTAGAAACCCTATTTCAGCCAACAATTATTTTCAAACTCACTGGATTAGAAAGTATTGAAACTACTGACATAACATCAATTGGGTTTAGCCTCGCTTGATGGAAATTTTGCCTCACTTGAAAACTTGAGGAGAGCTCTAGTTTCTTATCATGAGCTTCTCTTTCAACAATAGATATGCATGCAGTGCTTTCTTTGCATGAGATAAAATCAATGATAACCAACCCCTTTTCAAATTTGCAAAGGAATAATGAAAAATGACCTCTAATGAATCCCATAATGATTTCATAACTGCTTTGGATGGTTGCATGCGTGAGGGAGGATTCGTGGACTGACACCATAATCATGAAAATTTAACCCAAACTGACGGATGTGATAGCTAAACCGAAAAAATTTGAATCCCTGATTTTGTAGCACTAGTAATGTGATTTCGGGATTTTGCGCTACGAAAAGACCATCATTTTCATAGCGCAGAAGTAATTTTTTACACTAAACGCGCTACGAAAACGTGGTTTCGTGGCTTATTCAATTTTTTTTTTTGAAAAAGACTTAAAATATGGTTTTCAAAACGTGGTATGAGACTTCTAAAGAGTAAAGCAAGGTTTATGCACTTTATTTGGTGATGAAATGAAACTTGTTACCTATGGCTTAGACCCTATAAAACATAAAAATGACTCAAACTCTATCTAATATCATGACTTAGGAGCAAGTATAAACTGACCAAGTTTAGAAAATTAATAGTGATAACAGTGGCTCCACTTGGGATAGTGTGCCCCTGTGGTACACTAAGAACTCGCAGCTCCAGTGCTATCCATTTTTTTATAATAACAATAGAAGTTTTGTTGACAAGCATCTTCTTCAAACTGATGGGCCTTCACCTCGGGCTTAAGATTTCTGTTTCAGCTTGTCATTTATTAGCAAAAACTGACAAACATGAATATATACAATGTCATGATTGATTTATAATACTTCAACAAACATAATGCTTTAGGAACCTGCCATTAACAGGCCCTCCAGCATATGATCCTCCATCAATTTCCTGCAATATGTAAGTGTTGTTCCCATGAAAAGGACCCTTCCATAAATTCTCAAACTTACCATGCTTTCCCTTTTCCTCAAATTTGGCCTCCCATTTCAGCACTTTGTCATGAATTTGAAAACTGTCCTCTTTGATCTTCCTATCAAATGTATTCTTAATTCTGTTTTGAATATGTTGATGACTATCATAGACTTCATTTCTGTTTTCTTGCAAGGCTATCAGCTGGTTTATCCTCCTTTGGATGGCATTTAGTTCTTCTTCAAGTCCTTGAATTAACTTCATAACCAGCACCCCAAGTGATGTTGGGAAAACAACTTCAACCCCATAGACTAATTCATATGGCGAAGTTCCAATTGATCTATTTGTACAAATCATATCAGCCCATAAGGCATACTTCAACTTTAAGTGCCAAACTTTCTTGTTCTCCTTCAGTACCCTTTTGATGATTCTTACAATGCTCTTTTTTGATGATTCAGCAAGACCATTACCTTGCGGATAGTATGTTGTAGAGTATCCAAGAGTGATGTGATATTGATGGCAGAAATTTATCATTTTCTTGGACTTAAATGCTTGAGAATTATCTGTTATAATCTTCATGGGACAGCCAAATATTGACAATATATTATTCTCTAAAAAAGAAATAATAACAGAATCATTAGCTTGCCTTGTTGGCATTGCCTCTATCCATTTGGTGAAGTAGTTTATTGCCGTAAGAATCCAGCAATGCTGTCCTGATGAAGATGGACGTATCTCTCTAATAAAATCTAACCCCCATTGCTGAAAAGGAGCTTCAACATAGATAGGAACCAAAGGTAGAGGTACAAGCTTTCTTCTTCCTTCAAAAATTTGGCACTCATGACATGCAACGATCTTTTTGTAAATGTCTTTAAACATTGTTGGCCAAAAATATCCAGCTCTTAGGATCTTGTTTGTTGTAGCTTTCCAATAATGATGTCCTCCACAATCACCTTTATGGAATTCTTCAATGATCTTTTCAGCCTCTTCTTCAAGTAGACAATTCAGCAAAATTCGTCCTGCATCTTTCCAAAATAGATTTCTGTCATAAACAAAATATCTCAATGATTTCAGCTTAACAAACCTTGCTTTGGACTTTGATAGATTAGCGGGAGCTTTATTATGATGTAGGACAAAAACCACATCCTTATACCACGTTTAAGTAAGAAATTTCTCATCAATTTGGACCAATTCTTCTTCATTTTCAGAAATTTATGATATTTTTGCATTCAGATTTATGTCAAGACAGTCCAGATTTGACTGAGTCATTAGTTTCGCCAAGCCTTGTCCCTTCACCAACTTCATTGGTTTCATGTCTATATCATATTCCAGCAATTTTGTGATCCATTTTCCCCTCTTGCCATCCAGATCTGCCTGAGTTAGAATGTCTTTTATCATAGCACTTGGAACATATGCTATGATGTGCGAATGCAAAATATAAATTCTGAAATATTTTATAGCTTTCACCAAAGCATAGACATGCTTCTCTAGAATATTATACTTCATCTTAGCATTTTATAATGTCCTACTAAAGAAATAAATAGGCTGTTCAATACCTTGCTTTCCTTTTTGTAGCAAAACTCCAGCAATTGTGTTTTCGGAAGAAAATGTAAAAAATAGAAATTCTTTGGAAAAATCCGGACTGATGAGTACCGGTGCTTGTGTGAGTGCCTTCTTGATTTATTCAAAATAATTCTTTGCTTCAGTTGTCCATTTAATGTCAACTCCTTTCTTTAAAATCCTTGTTATATCTTTGACAATCTCAACAAAGTTAGGAATGAAATGCCTAACAAAATTCACTTTCCCAAGAAAAGATTGAATCTCTTTCCTACTTCTTGGAAAATCTACCTTTTGAATTGCATTAACTCTATTAGGATCAATCCTAATTCCATCTTCAGAAATGATATTACCAAGTAATTGTCCTGAAGTTAAAGCAAAGATGCTTTTAGTAGGATTAAGAGAGATACCAAACCTTCTACATTTCAGCAGAATTTTTTCTAGGTGTTTCAAATTATCTTCTTCTTTCTTTGAATAGATTGTGATATCATCAAGATACACAACTACTGACTTATCTTTTTCTTCAGAAAAATAAATGTCCATTGCTCTTTGGAAAGTGGCTCCCGCATTCATGAGACCAAAAGGCATTTTAGCGTACATGAATGTACCCCATGGTGTTGTGAAGGCTATTTTTTCTTGATCATCTGGATGCACAAGAATCTGATTGTAACCTAAAAAACTATCAAGCATAGAAATCCTTTGTGAGCCAACATTATTTTTCATAATTGAATCCATCTTAGGAAGAGGATAGTTATCCTTTAGTGAAGCCTTATTCAAATTTCTGAAGTCAATACAAATTCTGATTTCTCCACTCTTATTCCTTACCAGAACTAAGTTTGCAAGCCAATTTGAAAATCTGATTGGAACAATGATCTTTGCATCAAAGAGTTTCTTAACCTCCTTTTCAGTCAATGGCATGAGAAGAGGGTTAATTCTCCTCAACTTCTGTTTGAATGGTTTCTCATTGTCTTTAATAGGAATAGTATGCTGAATAATAGAAGGGTCATATTGCTTTAAATTAGCATAACTCCAAGAAAAAACATCCATAAACCTTCTCATCATCTCAATATATTTGAATTTCACATCAGCTGAAAGAAACTTAGAAATTTTTATCATTTTAGGCAAAGCTAATGTACCAAGATTACAGCTCTCTACTTCCTCTTCATCAGCTTGTAATTTTGGTGCTTTAAAAACATCATTATGATCAAAAAGCTTCTCAAGAGGAATAAGAACCTTTGGTATTGCATTATTCTTCAATTGCAAAACTTCAGAATTTCCTTTAGACTCAACAAATAGATTTTGATGATCTACATGTGTATTTTCAAATTCTTCTTTTAGCTTAATAAAATTCTTTACCTACTGATCATCTTCAAAAACTTGCCAGTTTATGATATTGTCCGTATACCTGGACTATGACGAACTTCAATCTCATATTTTTCATTTGAATGCATAGGAATGATGAAGAGACTTGTGGAGACAACGAGGGAGTCAGCAATATAATTATGATCTCTAGTTTTGACTATGAACGAATAAGACTGAAAGTTTTCCAACATGTCTAAGACTAAATTTTTGTAAGCCCTCATTCTTACATCCTTCGTTTGATAGACACCTTTAACTTGTCTAATAACCAATTCAGAATCTCCAAAAACAGAAATATTTCGAGCCTTCATCTTTTTCAAAACATCTAGACCCAAAATCAAAGATTCATATTCAGCCATGTTGTTTGTGCAATCAAAATTCAGTTTGTAAGAGTAAAACTTACTCTCATCATTTGGATTTGTAATCCAAATCCCTGCTCCTGCCCCTTCTTTTCCTACTGATCCATCAAAGTACAATGACCACCATTCCTCCATCTCTTCGTCATTTACTTGTTGATTTTCTACATGCTGATTTTCTGAATGTTGATTTTCTGAGTTCTGATTTTCTGAATGTTGATTTTCTACTCTTATTTCTTCCTCAACACTATCAGATGATTCATTGAAAAGAATGGCAGATCCAAGTTCAGTATCAAAGGCATAAATAGGAAAATTCTGAGGCTTATCTTTGCTACTTACCATGTAAGCCATTCTAGTCTCCTAATACAATCTCCTTTGTTCACCAAAAAATGGAATAGTAGCGTATGTAAGATCCATCTGCATTGTGCCTTTGATTTTTGCTACCCATGATCTTGACAATAGCATTCCAAACTTTGGAGGAACATCAACCACAACAATATCCATAACAACAGTCTTTGCTGGGATTTGCGTTAAACCAACAACAACATCTTTGATTAGACCAATACATTGAACTCTCTTTGAATCAAAAGAAAACAAATCCTTATATGGTCTTGTGATTTGTAATCCCATCCTTTCCATGATTACTTTGGGCATAAGGTTATGTGAAGCCCCGGAATCCAGCATAGCATTATGTAAAGTCATATCATGAATACTAATGCTTACATAAAAAGGAGGAAACTCTTCATTTTGATCACCTTCTAACCTTAGACCCAAATATATAGTAGGATTATCTTCTTGGACATTTAAGATATCAGCAGCCCCTAGTTGTGAATTCAACATCTTAACTATCTTGCTTCTATTTTCATTCACCTTGAAAATCTCACTGAAAGCAACTGATATTTTAATCTTTGAAATTTCATTCTCAAGGTTGAAAACAGAAACATATTTTTCAGCATCTTTGACGAGAGGAGGAAGTTGAGTGTCTTTCTTACCAAGTGGAGTATCCTTTTTACCTTCAACCATCTTTGGGGTATCACTCTTAGCTTCAGTAGCCTTTGGAGCATCTTTCTTAGGCTGCACTTTTTTTGCAATGATAGGCACATTTCTATTTCTGAGATTATATTACTTTTGCATCTCAAAAATAGCATGTTGATACCCTTTAAAATAATCTGATGGTTCTTCTCCTTGATTAGCCAAATCTAACTCATCATGCTCTTCTTTAGTCAATAAGATTCCTGACATATCTTCGTCAAGACAATGGATGGATTCTTCAAGAATCTCAAGCTCATCTTCTTCATCTACCAAATTTTGCTGAAAAGGAGGTCTCATTGGAGGGTCGGCTTGCTGATTTCTATTCTCTCCTGGCCTTTGCTGATTTTGAGGTCTCCGAAATTGTGGATTTCTGAATTGAGGTTCATGTTGCACAGGAGGAGCACAAGTGTTACTGAGAGCTAACCTGTCCATCAACTTCTCCATGGTTTTCAACATTGAATCAAATTTGTCTTCAGAAGTTGAGGTGGATGGTTTCTCTTCTTTCAGTTTAGCTTTTCCCATTTTTGACTTTTTAGCAGCTACCATGTTTACCTCAACCTTAACTGCATCAATTTGCATTTCAGCCAGTGAAGGTGATTCTCCTTCTCTCAACAAGATAGAAAATTCATAATCAAATGCTTCAGCATATCTCATTTGTGCTAAAGCTTCAGGAGGTTTCAAATGAACTGGAATTGAGTCAAAAAAATTATTAAATCTCTTTGAAAAGTTTTGAACAGACTCATCAACTGCCCTTATAAGGCTGTTATATTCAGTGAGTGCTTGGACTGGATTGGTTCTATTACCCCATTTTCTTAAGAATTTGTCTTCAAAATCATTCCAAGTTCTAATGCTTCCTAGTGCAAGGGCCTTAAACCATTTTCTAACTTCACCAATAAAACTCTGTGCAAATAACCTAAGCTTCACATCTTCATCATCAAATTCCTCCCTCTTTATGAAATCATTAATTTTTTCTACAAATTCCTCTGCTGAAATTTCCTCATCACTACCCCAAGTAGGAATCCTAGTAGCATATTTACTAGGAAGGTCATGTAAAACAACAGGGAGTACGAGTGGTGCATACCTAGCAGGAGCAGCCATGACTAGAGGATGAACAATAGTTATAGGAAGGACAGAAAAAGAAGATGAAGAGATGATATGAGGAGGACTGCTTGGTTTTTGTAAGTCACTGACAATAGAACTCCAATTTGGAAGGGGTAAACCACATTTGAATTTCAACAAGATTTCGAAATAATCAAGTTCTTTGAGTTTATCTAAAGACTCTTTTTCTAGCAGTAGTTCAGAGGTAACAGCTTCCCAAAACTCTTCCTTGTCTTCTTGTGTCACTAAGGCTGAAGTGTCAATTCCTCTTTTTTGCAAGTCTAAGATAATATCAATGAGTTCTTTTTCACTTTTTGATCTAAACAACACTTCATGAATATTGTCATCAACTTTCTTATCTTCAGGACTTCTTAATATTTCATAGGACAAAATTTTTGAATGAGATGGAGTACCTGATATTTCTGATATTCTTTTACTTTTTGAAATAGTGTTTGGATTATCCATAGCGGTAGGTGGATTGGGATCAGGATTGCTCCGTGTGTATCTCCTTCTCAAAGCCACCTTTAAACTTTGAAAATGTATGGAGTCAACAAGGTAGATTGAAGCCTCGAAAAACCTTCTGAGCTCCTGCTACCTTCAGAAGTTCAATTTTCTTGATTTCGGGAATGATTAATCTTCAGGCTCCCGGCAGACACACCAAAATTGTGTTTTCACAAAACATGAATATCAGTTTCATTTGGAAGTCAGGGCATTTCAAGGTTTAGATGCATCAAAGAACAGTAGGATAGAAAATAAACACAGTTCATGAAGATATGAAGGAAGTTAGAGCACCTTTAGTGAATTCTGAGTAACATACATTCCTGGCACTGCAAGTAATTGAAAGAGGAAAACTATGAGAATATCACACAACCATAACCCTTTCTAAATCCTGAGTGATGAAACCAAATCTCTGTATTAATATAAAAACACAGTTTCTGCTACAACAAAACAGTATTCTTGTTAATGAAAAATTCCAACCCTATGCAATTCGACTTCTTCTCTCTTACAAAATCATCATTACATTTATTGGATTCTCTCCACACACTTGAGAGAATTCGAATTTTCTAGATTGACACCTATCAACTGCTAAAACAAACTTTAATTACATCTGACAGTTAAACTGTTTGTTCTAGAGTCCTAACACAACTAGGATTAAAATTATTTATTATAACTTAACAACCTTATCTAACCATTAAATCTTCTATCTGACAGCTACTCCTCCTAAACTTCGACCTTGATGATGTCCATCTCCTTATTGTTTGACTGTATTGATTGGCCTCTTATCTGCCTTGAAAAATAGGAACATGCTCCCTACAAAATAACTATAATGCTTCATTTATGTTTCTTCAAACCATCTGCTCACAAATTTGTGCTCAAAACATGTGGCAATGTCTTATTGAACTTATGTGACTTCGCCCTTCCAGCTATGCCTAAAACAAACCTTTGAAGAAGTGCCAAAAACTGTTAACATTGTTGCGCTACGAAACTGTTTGTTGTTTTCGTAGCGCAGAACTTCACCTTTGAAAACCTTACTTAGAATCTTCAATTTCCTTTATTTTTCTATTGGATCTTCACTTATGGTCATTATATATCCTTCAGCAGCATCAAGGTTTAATAAACATAGCCTTTCACCCTTTGAAAACTTTCAAAATCGATCAAACTGCATCCTACTGCAGTTTCGTAGCGCGCTACGAAACCACTGTGCATGACACCTACAACAGTTTCGTAGCGCACTACAAAGCTGCTGTGTCTTTCTTTTCATAGCTTTTTCCAAAACTTTAATCTTCAAAACTTTACTACCGTCCTTTCATTTATATATATAAGCCCTCATTATCAATAAAAATCAATTCTGAGCTGCTTTCAAAAATGAAAATTTTCCACATAACTCCAAAAATGTGATAGGAGATGTCACTTACTATTTAAACTCATTTTGGTTGTGGTTGATCTTTAGGCTTTGCTAGCTGTATCTCAAGGTCTTCAACCTACCTTTTAAGCCTTCTATTATTAGCTCTTAGTTTGGTATTAACCATCCTTATGAACTTTGCTTCCTTGAATGCAGGGACAATCCATATGAAGAATTGATCCTGACTGCTGATTGACTCATTGTTTGAAACCTTTTCTAGCTCCCACAAACCTTTCAACCTCTCAAAGTTTGACCTTTCTACAGCATGCATTCTCACTTTCTTCCTCAATTTATCAATCTCAATGTTTTCAAGTCTGAGTTGGTCTTTAACCTCCTCATAACTACTCCTTTCTCTCTGATTATTAAAAACTATGTTTCTGTCTTCTTCAAGTATTTGAGATGATGTATTAATGGGTTATTCAAAAACATTTGCATCCTCACCTCCTATTTGGTCTATCTCCATGTCTGGCTGCTGCATTTTCTTAGACTGCCTAGTCAATGGTTTTCTAGGCTTAAAAACAAACTCTGACACCTCATCCTCAAAGTCTAATTTTTTGGATGTTTTCAATTTCTTTGATTTGTCACCTGTATCCAACTTTTTGAACTCTGCTTGAACTAGGGGAGACTCTTCAATGTCAATAGCTTGTAATATATCATTCAAGTCACCTCTTAATTGCAAATTTTCATTTGTGACCACAGCCTTACCCTTCTCCTTTGACGTTTGACTCCTAGTCAACTTCTTCTGCGCTGTTTTACTAGTTGATTGTTTCTGAATTGTCTTTTTGACCTAAGTTCTTTTCTTCTGTGCAGATTGAGGAGTCCTTTGGATATTCAGTGATGTCTTTATCATAGGTTCGTTAACTTGTTTCCTGGGTTTAAGCTTGACAAACCTTCTTGATTTTGATTCTGCAGGTTTAGTAGTCTTTGATGAAGATGTTTCTTTAACTTGAGGGCTAGCACCTATTCCTTTAACCCCTATTCCACTCAAAAAGAGAAATGCAGACCATTCTCTATTCACTTTCTGAAGCTCATGCAAAACTATTAACTTGACTAAACCATGATGAAATAATGAGGTTTCACATGCCTAATTTTTCATCTGAACTTTGTCTGCCATCTTGGCCAGAATTCGAAATAGAAAGAAAGGCAAGTCTAGAGAGATTATTCCTATGAAATGCAATAAGATTTTAAAGTGGTAAGTGTACACCATGTGGTATCTCCCTTCGCAGATGAAGTACCTTTGGATATTGTAGAGTAGATTGGAAAATGCATCCTTGACATAACTTCTTGGCACAACTTTGTTCAAATCAGTATCCATAAACTCTGGTTTCAAAAAGATTTTGCAGGGTTGCATTTCAAACCTAAAATTCTTAAACCATCTCTCCTGCCCTCTTGGAATTTCTGTGACTGCTAATATAACTTCAGGAGAAATTGGCACATTGAGAAAACCAACCTTTGTGTTTGACCCTGTGAAGTTGGTAGCAAATTCTTTGGTAACTTGATTATGCCCTCCTTGAAGTTTCTCACAAAACCTACAACAACCTACCTTCTTGAAGGCTTCTTCAACAGACTTATCTCTTGTGAGAGTTTCTAAACCTTCGGGTTCTGTCCTCAGGCAGTGACCAGACTGGTGATTTCTTTTTTCTTCTGTCATCTTCTTCCTGAAAACCCTGTGTCTTCAACAAATCTGTAATCAATCTCTTTGTTGGATGAACTGGCTTGCTTGAAAATTTGTTTCAGCCTCGCTTGATTGAAGTTCTGCCTTGCTTAATTAGAAACCCTGTTTCAGCCAACAATTTTTTTCAAACTCATTGGATTAGCAAGTATCGAAACTGCTGACATAACATCAATTGGGTTCAGCCTCGCTTGATTGGAAATTCAACCTCGCTTGAAAACTTAAAGAGAGCTCTGGTTTCTAATCATGAGCTTCTCTTTCAAAAATAGATATGCATGCATTGTTTTCTTTGCATGAGATAAAATCAATGATAACTAACCCCTTTTCAAATTTGCAAAGGACCAATGACAAAAGACCGCTAATGAATCTCATAATGATTTCATAACTGCTTTGGATGGTTGCATGCGTGAAGGAGGATTCGTGGACTGACACCATAATCGTGGACTGACATCATAATCATGAAAATTTAACCCCAAGTTGATGGATGTGACAGCTAAACCGAAAATTTCGAAACCCCGATTTTGTAGCGCTGGTAGTGTGATTTCGGGATTTTGCGCTATGAAAAGACCAATGTTTTCGTAGCGCAGAAGCAGTTTTTTACACTGAGCACGCTACGAAAACGTGGTTTCGTGGCTTAATCAATTTTTTTTTGAAAAAGACTTAGAATATGGTTTTCAAAACGTAGCATGAGACTTCTAAGGAGTAAAGTAAGGTTTATGAACTTCATTTGGCACTACTACATTTGGCGGAAATTCCGACACTTGGTTCCGACGCTTTTGACAAAATGTCGGAAATTTCCCCAAATTTTTTCCATCCCGCCCGAAACCGTCGCTATACCGACGTTTATAGAAAAGTGTCGCAATACCGACACTTAGACAAAGTGTCGCAATTGCGACGTTTGGAGGAAGACGTCGCAATTGTGACACTATAGCCCAAAGTATCGCTATTGCGACGGCTGCCTCCAAACGTCGCAAGTGTGACACAATGTCTAAGTGTCGCAATTGCGACGTTTGGAGGCACTCGTCGCAATAGCGACGCTTTGTCTGTCGTCGATATAACGACACTTATATGCGCGCTACATAAAAATATGAAACTTATATGCGCGCTACATAAAAATGATTTTATTGTTTCGTATCCATCACAATAGCTACATTAACGTCTGATATCACGCGCGCATTCGCCCTCCGCTCTTGCAGAACAACATTCGCCCTCCATTCGCCCTCAACTCTTGCAGAACAACATTTTCCCTCAATATTCACCCTCAACGTTCGCCCTCAGCTCTTGCAGAACAACATTTGCCCTCAGCTCTTGCAAAATGGTAAGTTCTTACTGCAGGCCCTTCCTCCTATAGTAGGGTTGAATCTATTTGGATTTTTTTGGTCAATTCCATTGGATTGTGTTAGGCTATAGGGTTCTCTCTAGATGTCAAGAATCAAGATTCAATACCCTCTATTATCTTCATCACCCAATACAAGATTTAAATTTTTCCCAAAGAAACACTTATTAATTGGGCAGCCATTATTTCTCCCTGCTTTAAAAACCCTACATTTAAATGAAAACAAGCATTGCATTTCAACTACAAAAATATATTAGTGTTCAAATGTGTGTGCTATTAATCGCTCGATACTCACGCGCGCATTCGCCTCCGCTCTTGCAGAACAAAGATTCGCCCTCGCATTCGCCTCTCGCCCGCACGCATCCGCCGGCGCATTCGCCCGAGCCTGCGGGCACGCACCCGCCCTCGCATTCGCCCCGAGCTCTTGGCAGCACGCATTCGCCCGCATTCGCCCTCGCTCTTGCAGAACAACATTTCGCCCTCGAACTCTTGGCACGAAAGATTCGCCCTTAGCTTCGCACGCATTCGCCCTCGCCCCTCGTTAAATGGTAAGTTCTTACCCAGGAGTCTTCCAATAGGGCTCGGACTCTATTTGGGTTTTTTTGGTCAATTCCATTGGATTGTGTTAGGCTGTAGGGTTCTCTCTAGATGTCAAGAATCAAGATTCAATACCCTCTATTATCTTCATCACCCAATACAAGATTTAAAATTTTCCCAAAGAAACGCTTATTAATTTGGCAACCATTATTTCTCCCTGCTTTAAAAATCCTACATTTAAATGAAAACAAGCATTGCATTTCAACTACAAAAATCTATTAGTGTTCAAATGTACATGTGTGCATCACTTGTGTAGGGTATTCCTTTCCACTTTCACATTATCCAAGAATGTGTGCAGTATAGTTCATATTTTTTGTGATTTAGATTATCTTGAAAAAGGAAAGGTAAATTATTTCCCATGGAAAAAGAAGGTTTTTCCTTTTTACTACTGGAAATGGTACAACAAAGTTCCATTTCTACTCGAAACTCCTATGAAACATGAACCAAATAAAGGCCATGTCCTCAATGGACATCATTTGGCTTTGAAAATGGCTATTGCACCGTGTTGTTTCTTATATTACATCACGATAGTTTCTTAGGTCATTTCTTGTTTCTTGAGATGAAAAACAACCAAAGAAATTGTGAAGATCCTTTCAAGAAATAAATGACCATTTCTCAATCATATCTCAACTATTTTTTATTTTATTCAAGGGTTGCTTACTTTGAGAGAAATTTGACACTTTTATAAGGAATATAACATAAAAACACAAAATGGGAAGGAATTGATGAGGTAGATGACCTTTAGTTGTTGTCAATTAAGAATTGATAATACACGATGCATGTTTTGTACTACAAACTAGATTCCTTCTTGGAGTTAGGACACAGAGTATTGAATCAAAGTTGTAGATTCTAACTTCTTGTATTGGTTCATCAATCTTGAAATTCAGACATTGCATGTCTTCATTGCTTCATGTTTGAATAATTTGCATCATATCGTACAATAGGAAATTAGGAATTATTATTATTATTACTTTATGGATCTGTTAAGTTACTTTTAAGCTTGCATGGTTTAATGTGAAATTATTCTAGTGTGCCCCTAGGCCCAGGTGAAGGAATGCCAAGGACTGAGAACCCTAGTTTTTAAATGGTATTGTTTCTTATACCCAAAAACCCCTCAACATCACTTATTAGTTCTTAACAATAGTGTTGTAAACAATTTGAGAATTGATATAGCAAAATCTCGCACTTCTCAAGATAAAGTCCTAAAGCTAAAGTGTGATACCATGTGTAATTCAATAGCCCCATTGTCTCCTCACCAACCTCTTTTCACTTCGGGCTAGCTCTCCTCCAACTCAAGGGGGGTTCTCCCTAGTAGATGTTAGGGATCTAATGACCCAACCAAACCAAGTCAAGAGCCCCCTGACTCTCTATGTTTACTACTATCAATAAAAATATTGAACAATAGGGTCAGACATGCATCCTTAAGATAAAGTTGCCAAGGTATTTTTGGGTAATTTCAAAGGGAAAGTCCCCAAACACATATAATCAAGGAATTATAATGTGATTTCAAACATTAAATATCAACAGAATCGTTTAAAGGATATTGAAAGGAAAAAGGTGATGGAAGATAGAAAGTGCCTTACTTAAATGCTCTAAGGATTTTTCAATAGTTGCTCCAAAAGCTTCACTTCAAGGCCCTTCAAGATCGTCTCCAACAATGCTATACCATCACCTTCAACAATGTTGCTCCAAAAATGTCCTCAAGGTCTTCACAACAAGTTTACTAGAAGTTTCTCCAACAATATATTCAATAAGGTCTTCATTGTCAACTCGTCTCTTGTTTGGGTGCCTTAATGTGCAATGACATGTTTCCAGGATTGAATTCAATGCAAGGCATATTTGAAACTCTAACTCTGTCTTCTAGTGTCTTATTAGAAATTATTTCAGTTTTCATTTTGTGTTTTCAAGTTAGATATTGTTTTCAAGTTTTTAAATTTATAATTTTATTGCAATGTGGCAGACTGATCAGAGCAGTGCAGGAACAACCCCGAGACGGGATGATCGCGGAAAGAGGCCAGCGGAAGAACATGTAAAGTGCCAGCATTGCTCTATCTTTAGGTATTTTAGTTATTTACATAATTGAAACAATATTAATTTTGTTCAAATATGCAGACACCTAGCCATGGTACGCCTGATGATTCCCTCTTTGAGGAAGAGCTTTCTTCATCCCTATCTCCAGTGTTCTTGTTGCGAAAAAAAGGCACGAGATGCAAGGTCGGAATTTAATACTTTGATAGACGCGCCTCAAACACCTGAAACAGAAGAGAAGATAAAACAACTTATGAGCCAGCTAGAAAGATATCAAGTAATAATAAAAAGTCAAAAGGATATTTTTTTTGTTCTGCATGAGATGAATTGTGATAGTTTGATTTTTAATTTTACATTGACTAAACTAACAAAAATTTCTTTTGTATGTAGCGTTTTCTGGCACTTGCTGAACCCGGTGTTGGTGGTAGTGGGACACAAGGGCAAGATATTTCCCAACAACCCTCTCGTACACCTTCTACTCCTTTAGGTGCCAGCCAAGAAACACACCCTGCCCAAGCAGACACCCAGCCAACTGCTGAACGTGTTGGCAATGATGAGGCTGATATGGCCAATTACATTATTGCGTTTCCTGGAGCTACACGTGTCAGCTCCACAGGGACCATTAATGGCACGTTGTTGGTGAACGATGAAGGTGTCCCTATAAAGCATGTACAACTCCCAGGTAAATTTTAATATTTTAACTATTTCATGTACTTTATCTAAAATATATTTATCATGATTTTTATTTTTAAATTAATGATAATATCTTCTTTTTCTTTTGGTTTTATTCTGTGTAGGAAACAATGAGTTCTACAGGATTCTGGAGAGCCATGCGTTGGTAATTTTTGGCCCAACCATACGTACAGGGTGGAATTCCCAGAATTCCAACCTGAAAAAAAGAACTTCTAGATTATCTAGAAGCCCTTTTTGGGGTCGGCACATTTGACAGAACAGCGGTGGCTCGGGTAGCCGGCAAATATTTGAAATATACCAGGGACACCTATAGGACACAATTGCAATTTAACCCTAGATATGAGCGTCCTCTCACAGTTCCAGAGAGTGAGTGGAGAGCCCTCATCCATGACGGAAAAGAGAAAAGGGCAAAGAAAGAAGGAAAAATGCCAACTGGACCCACAAGGTAAATTACAACTTTAATTCAATAGCTTTAATTTTCTTTATGTCTAAAATAAAAGTGTGCTACGTCATATCTGACTTCAATCTTTCGATGCTAGGTTGCCTGACACCTCAAAGGCAACCAAAGCTAGGATAGAGAAAAAGGGCCATCACAAGCTCGGCCAGGGTGGCTACTTGAAATTAGCTGCAAGAATTGTAATTAAGTAGCTAAACATCTTATAATTAATTGTATCGCCTTCCAACTTTTTTGTAATCCTATCAAATATGATTAAAAATACACAATCATATGTAATGTAGGGTGATGACTTCAGAACAGAAACTACAGAGGAAGATAAAAATATCACTTTCCATTTCGGCTATCAAGCCGTAGTTGAACGTCGCAGAAGCTTGGGGCAGGTCCCAAGATCCAGAATGCCTGATAAGGTAAAACATTAACCTTTCAATATGTTTGTTTTCGTCCATAAATTCAATGTCTAACAACTTTGTTTAAATCAGGGGAGCAGCACTACCGACGAGGCAAATAACCCAGTTTTAGAGCCAGATGTAGATGATCCTCACGTGCAACCTGATCATTGTAGTGGGGACCAAGCCGACAATGCTACTATCAGTGAGGGCCGTGACGATAATTAATTTCCACTTATAATTTTTTCTAATTATACCTTGATGGTTGTCCTTATAACTTTTTTTCTTTAAATGACAAAGAATGTTTCCCTTGAGAATTTTCCCATCAGAGAGGAAGATAAGGCAACAGTCCCAACGGCGACAACTGGTGCACTAGGTAAATAATATCATTGCAATTTTTTTTATTAATATTACCGAACTAGTTCAATGATATTTAAAAACTGAAAATTAAAATTTAATATTATCTGTTTTTGTAGGCGATGCCCCGTCACTGGATGAGACCAGACATCGTGACTACACAACTAGGTCAGCGGCGACAACTGGTGCACCAGGTAAATAATCTCATTGCAAATTTTTTATTAATATTACCGATCTAGTTCAATGATATTTAAAAACTGACAATTAAAATTTAATATCATCTGTTTTTGTAGGCGATGCCGCATCACTGGATGAGACCAGACATCGTGACTACGCAACTACGTCAGCGGCGATAACTGGTGCACCAGGTAAATAATCTCATTGTAATTTTTTTAATTAATATTACCGAACTAGTTCAATGATATTTAAAAACTGACAATTAAAATTTAATATTATCTGTTTTTGTAGGCGATGCCCCGTCACTGGATGAGACCAGACATCGTGACTACGCAACTAGGTCAGCGGCGACAACTGGTGCACCAGGTAAATAATCTCATTGCAATTTTTTATTAATATTACCGAACTAGTTCAATGATATTTAAAAACTGACAATTAAAATTTAATATTATCTGTTTTTGTAGGCAATGCCCCGTCACTGGATGAGACTAGACATCGTGACTACGCAACTAGGTCAGCGGCGACAACTGGTGCACCAGGTAAATAATCTCATTGCAATTTTTTTAATTAATATTACCGAACTAGTTCAATGATATTTAAAAGCTGACAATTAAAATTTAATATTATCTGTTTTTGTAGGCGATGCCCCGTCACTAGATGAGACCAGACATCATGACTATGCAACTAGGTTAGCAGTGCGGGTCGAAAGACACGAAACAGGAGCAGAGGACGATGATATTAATGATGTAATTAGGAGCTTTAGAAATAGGAAGAAGAAAAAGAAAAAGAAAATTTGATAATGTAAAATATTGTATTATTATAAGACAAATGTTACCATACTTGGAACGTTTTTTGCATTATATAAAAAACTCATTTATCATACTATTTTTATGTCAAGCATTAATTGCAATGTTTCCTTGTGTACTTTTTGTTGAATTGTTTTTTTATTAGTTATTGAATTTTTTTTTTATGCTCATGAAAGTAAAAAATGAAATATAGATTGGGTATTGGGGAATTGAGAGTAATGTGAGGGGGGGGGGAGGGGCCATAAGAGCTTCCACCTTCAAGTGGTAGGCCCTATTTAGTAGAGAATAATTTATTGGAGCGATTTAATCTTGGAGCAAACCTCCCTCGATCCAACGTAGCAACAAAAAATTCATTGTTGACTTAGTTGCTACTCTTTCAGATCGTGGGAGGTTTGTTCCAAGTTCATGCGACTCCAATAAATTGTTCTTGAAACGAAGAGGAGCTTATTCAAGTATGTTTTGACATTTTCAACATATGTTCTAACATTATCATAAGAATGCACCTTAGAGTAAAAAATACTACATCAATTACTTGTATTTATTGTATAGATAATGATGGATTTTGATTGACTTGGCAGTGCAGGTACAAATCCTCTTGCATCATGAGCAATACAACTTGTCAACTAGAGTCATGTCCAGGATATTTTTGCTTGTTCGCTTTACCAGGTTCGTAATGTCACATTTTGTAAGTTCCTTTACAGTTCATAATTCAATATTAAGCTTGTTCATGATTATTATCTAGGTTTTTTGCATGTGTTTTTTCATCTATTTGATTGTAAGCAACTCTGCATGTTTCCTGTTGTTCACTATGATTTCTCCCATTACCACTCCCAGGATGAATCCGAATTTATTGTTACATAGGTTACTTTATTGTTACTATGATTTCTCCATTTACGATTTCATAGGTTACATCATGTAAAGTTGTCAATCTCATGTTGGTGATGAGCTTTAGTTCTCCAGATTTGGGGCTTTTCTGATATTTTCTCCCTCATGTCATTCCTGCATCACCTCGTTGTTTGAGCATGCCAATTGTCTACCACTCGTACCAATTGGCACATGTCAATCTCTGAGTGGTGCCACATTTCACCTATTTTCAGTGAGAGTTTAGGGTTTCTCTAACATAGCTTCAGAAATCCGATTCAGTGCTTGCTTAAATATTGTCACATAATACTCATGGTTTGGATTGATGAGCATGTTCGCATCAATTCATCATCCAGCAAGCCACAAAAATTTCTCCAACAACTATTTATTCCGAAAAAGTCAATATTACAGCAAAATATAAGAATCCACCCTCAATACTCTAATTGAGGGAGTATTTATACAAAAAATTATCAAAAATATCTCATAACAAATTGAGATATAATCTAGGGTGACTCATGAATAAGTTACAATAAAAATAGAGACAAATGGTCTCGTAGATAAGATAAAAAGTAACTGATGTTGTGTTGTTTCCTTCTTTTGAGAATGTGCTGGAGGCAGGCCCTATGTTTTGGCCCGTTGCTGTCATCCTCAGTAATTCTGTTCTGACTGCCTTGCTTTAATGATACTCTTTGTTTTCACTGATACACTTTGACCTCTGTTTATCCCTTTTATCATGGTATACTGTAGTAAATAGGCAAAATTTCATATAAGGATAGATTTTACAAAAGTTCCAACAGTTCTTCCCACCATTTATCTTCTGGTATTCTGGTCCATTGAAGTTTTCTCAATGTTTCATCAGCTTCAGTATATCTGAAAAAGGTAGGCTAAATTGGAAACAAATGCTTTACTTCATGCTCAAGATAAAATAAAATTTCCAATCTGTCATGAAGATTTTTTCCTGTTGGCAATGCTGCTTCTGATGTACTGGTTGAAGAATTGGCTTGATTGTCAGCACACTTGTCCAATTTTTCAACATAGCTTTCAAAGTCCATTAGTTTATCCTCTGAAACTGTAGGACTGAGCAATCCTCTTTTCAACAAAATATCAAATCTTTCTCTGAAGGCAATGATTTATTCTTGCATATCTGAGCACCTTCGTTCTAGATTCTGCATAAGGGTTCTCTTAGTAAAAACTCTTTTCATTTCCAAAATCGTTCCGGTCCTGTCCTGAATACCAAGTTCTGCAAGTTGGTGTCTGGTTTGAGTGTTTAGAAACTGTATGAGTTGATTGGCTTCCTCAGTCCTATTTCCCAATTCTTCTCTTGTGCTTTGAACTTCTTCTATATCCAATTTGACTAAATCATTCTGTTCATACATAATCTGAATTGAAGACCAGACATCCTTTATTGATTGGATAATGTTGTCCCAAATAATTTCATTTATTTCCTTTAAAGGTTTCTCCAATGTGAGATCATTTTCCAATGCTTTAACCAATTTTTCTAATCTTTTGACCTCTCTTGTTTTATCAGCAACACATATTTTTGAGAGATCATATCTTTGTTCTAAATTAGTAAGCTATAACTTTGTGTGATGGAGTTCTGTTACTTGAAGTTTCAATTCATTCATTGACTTTATTAATTCTTCAGAACTCAAATTGGAAGTATTTACCTGTGATAGCTCTGTTGGCTGACCTGTTGTGGATGTACCTGTACCTGTAATTGCCTCTGTTGTTGATGCTGGAATAGTATACTACTTGTTCTTTAATGCATGTTCAAGCTCTTTTTCTGTTTCATTTAGTTGCTCATTCGGTTTCAAAAGCAAGTCCATCATTTCTTCTTCAGAATTTTTCTTTATCATCTCTTCATTTTGTGGATGTCTTGAAGCTGGAAATTTCAACTGCTTTCTCAAAGCTGTAATATCATCATCTTGTTTCTTGATTAGGGCCTCTATACCTTTGACATCTTTAGGATTGTGACCCAATCCAATGATTATTTCCTCCAATGTCTTTATCCTGTTGTCTTTGGCCTGAGAAGAGGCTTTTTCAAGCTGCAATTGTGCATTAGTGTTCTCCAAATAATCCTGCAACTTCTGAGTTGCCATTGCTTTATCAGTCAGAGTAGAATAGATCATTTCACCAGTCTGCTTATGTAACTCAATCTGATCTAAAGGATGAATATCCTTTGCTAAGTCTTCAAAATTTGTTCTAATATAATCTGCAGCTGTTTGAGGCTGCTGCACTTTTGGTTTGAAGTGAATCATTATCACTTTTACTTGCTGAATGTCATAAGCTGACATCAATCTTTCTTGATTCTTAGGAGCCATCTTCAAATACTGATTGTAAACCTAGAGTCTTAGTGGATCATTCCTGGATTTTATATTGATAAAGGTTTTCTTTATATCTCCTGCATCTTTAACTGGTGGTTTGAAAGAAGATATTTCAACACTATGTTGCTTTTGCAGCTTTTTTCTCTGTAAAGTAGTAGATGCCCCACTGACTGTACCTGTTTGTTGACTATCCAAATTTTCTCTCTGGCTATCAGGAATTTCCTGAACAAAATCTACTTCTGGAAGAGGATTTAATTTTTGTCTTTTAGCATGAGGCTGTTCTGAAGATCCACCAACAGGGGTAGCAACTTCAGCATCTCTCTTCTTGCCTTTTTCTATATTGATAGGAGTTTGTAAAATTGAAATTTCTGGCTCATTGATCTGAATAGGAGGAATTTGTACTTGATCCTATTCTTTAGAAGTCTCAGGTTGCTCTATCATTGTGAATTTTTCAAATACTTGTATGTCAGGCTCCTTTTCTTTTCCTTTAGATTGTACTGTGGCCAATGCACTAATCTCCTATAAATTTTGCTGAGAAGTCCCTGCAGAAGAAGGACCAATACCTGGTATCTGCACCTGTCCAAAAGAGTCTAGGTCAAGTATTTTCTCAAGGTATTTCATTACATTTTCAACATTGACCTACTCACTATCCTGTTCTACCAATGTTCCTTCCATCCATTCATCCATATTGGCATATTGTTCAATTTCTGGAATTTTGTGATGAATGTATGGTGATAGTTTATTTTTCATTCTTCTATCACACATAAAGCTATTTGGGTCATAAGGCACCCAGTAATTTTTTTTTTGTAATCTGAGATATTCTTCTAAGATTCTTTCTGCTTCCTTTCCAGCATCTCTAGAGTTACAAACAAAGGGACCTAATTGAATTTTGATCATGAGTTGAGCCTTTTTCTTTGCATTGCAGAAATGAACTATATCTGAGTTAATCATTTGCCTGAAATACTCTAGTGCAAAGAGTCTCATGGGGACATATTTGGGCAACTTGAATGGGCACAATTCACATCCATATAATCTGATCTCTGTGTGATTTTTATACAAGTACTAGTCACCTACCCTATATTGTTTTGAAAGCTGTAGAATTTTCTTGATTTCATTATTGACTCTAGGAGGGGAAACTCCTGTTAACAAAGTGGTTGCAGGGTGTACAAATAGGTCAATAAACTCATTATAGGAGTAAGGAGAATCAGAGGAATTATGGGTGATGGCAGACCAAAATATCATAGACCTAGGATTTCCTTTGGCATCAAGTTTCTGAACATGGAAAGGGAAACTTTCTGATTGTTAATAAATCATGAGATGATATATAACAGAAGAATATTTGAACACTTTTTCATTCTCAAATCTCATGAACTGATCATGGATTTTATCAGCAATGTATGATGCAAAATCATACTTGACAGCAGGGGACTGTCCAGGGGTAAATATAGACAACAATACTAGGGTTAATTGATCAACATATTCACTAGTATTGAAACCCATGATAAAGGATATCATATTCAGAATAAGCCTGCCCACATCAGTGAAAAAAGTATAACCATAGGGGAGAGGGCCTTTGGGCTGATGCTCTGGTAACATGAAGGTTTGACAAATGCGATTTAACTCTTCATGGGACAAATTGGCAGACTTTTCAAGTAATTCTCCCATGGACATGGGAGTGAGGGCTTGACCAGGTTGAAATTGCAACATTTCATTTATCGACTGAGTAGTGATTGGGAAAAGGATGTTCTGACTCAGGGACAAAACTGCTCTTTGATTGGAGTCATAGTTTGCATGGCAGTAATGAATTAACTCAGGAAAAATATGGACTGAGGGGAGAAGATACATGGGGAGATTGGATTCCCATAATCCAATAATATCAGAACCGTTTATAAAGTTATCTCTGCAACGGCAAAAGGTTCGAAGAGGATTATCACTAAGAACGAGGTCTTTAATTTGAAAATCTCTATCTGCTAGGGGCAGATAGTCTAAATCTCCATGAGGGGCATTCAAAGATGCGACGTTCAAAGCCACTGGAACCTCCATTTCTGGTTCTTGTGGATTCAGAAATGAATTTTAGGTTTTTGTGAAGAACAAACACAATTACAAGTTTTGAGAATGCAATTTACAATTTTGGGGATTGAACAAGACCAAATTGAACTTTGTTTCTGTCTTTCGTGTGGAATTTAAAACAAAAGCTAGGATTTCACAGAGTTTTAACGGGAATTGGGGTAAATACTTATTTTTTGGGAGATGAACAGTGATTAAACAAGTACAGGCTATGGCGTATGAACTCTGGATTACTGGTATGCAATTGTCGTCAGCAAAATACAGTTGATGGCGCTTGACAGTTTGTTTTTGAAATTCTCTGCATGAGACTTTGGTCGTTCACAGAATAATGAAAATGACGCAGGCAAAATTGTTTTATTCACAAAGTCCAAAGGGTGACGGGTTATTTATTTATTTATTTAATGGATGACGTCAGTAGGTACGGAGGATGAGTCACGGGAGGCAAGCGGTAAGCAGTTTCCATCTCACCGCTTTTGGGGAAAAGTGGTTTTGGGCGGAGGGCGAGTGATTCCATAGAATGATTGACGCGTGGCATGACACTGTTTGAAAACCGCCGGGTCATCGCGCGTTATTGTTCGGACGTGGATGGCTAGCGATATCATTAATAACCATTGATCTCAGATGGGTTGATCGAACGACGATGGGGACGTGGAAGTGATAGGGATTTAATATGGAGGGCCCGACGCAATTAAACGTTAATTAATCTCATCGGGGGGAATCTGATCGGCGGAGTTAATTAATCGTGAGAATTAATCAATTTGTTTATAAAAATGCAGGAAAGTGATCGAGAAATGATTTAACCAAGGTTAGCGGTTAAGGGAGGTATTGGGGATTTTACAAAGGGTTTATAGTTTTAACCTTGGGAAAGGGAGTCGGGGGATTAAAATACACAGGGGAAGAATTATTTTTTGTATTAAAACACGTAATAAAACATGTTTTAATTATTTTTTCAATATACTTTTATTATATGATAATTAAATCAGATTAATCTAATTACCATAGGGGGTGGAATTTAATATTATGATATATTTAGCCAAAGGGGGCATAAAGTGGGTTTTTATTTAAACATGTGGGAATAAATAACTTTGGCTAAAATTTATTAATGGGTTTTTGGAGATATTATATAAAAAGGAGTTATATATAATAGGAGAAGGTTATTTTTGTAAGGATTTAATACATAAAATCAATGTTAATATGACAAGGGGACAATGTAAACTCAAAATACATTAATATAACTAATAAAATGAAGATTTAAAAGCAAATTGCATTATAATCACTTTATCACTTAGACTTGGAATAAAATGTGATTTTGAGGGTTTTTTATGAAATAATGCATAATTTTCCCAAGTAAAATGGGATTTTACTTAGGAAAAGATGTTTAGAAATGAGTGAATGTTATGAAGAATGACTTCAAGTACTTAGGCTTTTCCAATTATTGGGTCGAGGGTCCGGTCCCTCCAAAAGTCAAGGAAATGCCTTGAGCCCCTCTAATTTTCAAATACCTTAGTACTTTGGGGACATTAGTGAAATCTTTAGGGGAAGATGAGAAGGAAGTTAATAACTTTGACTTTGCTTTGCTTTGAATTTCTTCCAGTATAGTGTCTGCCTTTGCACTTTGTGATGAAAGTAAATATTAACACATTTAGAGTCATTTTCCATCACATGCAATTCTGCAACATCATCTACCTACCCTACCTACTTTACTCTACCATTTTTTCTTCTTTATTAGGGTGCACTTAGACTGGCAAACCCTTATCACACTTTCTTTTTTTTTACATGTAGAAATCTATCTAAGTCTAACCTTATTACATCCAAGGGCTCAGATTAAGCTATTGAGCTCCTTTTATTTACTCTACCTATCTACTTATCTGCCAAGATTAAACAGTTTGGTCAGATTTTATTCTCTATCTCTAAAACATGAAATTGAAAGATGAAATAACCAAGCTTAAACTGTTTGACTATTCATAAATTGTGGCATAGGATACAAGTTGCACACAATTTTATTTATTACATAAGAGAAAAAAATAATGGCATTTAGACTTGCACACTTTCCTTGGCCTTTCTTTTGGTGGGGTTCATTTTCTTTTAATTTTTTGGCCATTTTTATTCTTTTTACCCTTTGATTTTTCTTTTAGGGTATACCCTCTTTACATTTTTTAAATTTTTTTGATTTTTTGATAATATGGAAAACCTTTGCAACAAGAAAAGGTATGAATATATTACATAGCCCATCAAGTCAATCATGAAATATGACACCTATTGGTATAGGAGTCTAACACTAGCTCCACTTGGGGATGGCTTTTCCTGGTGAAAAGTCAAGAACAACAGGTCAGTTGTCCTCATCCATTGACCTTGGTGAACCTGTAAATGTCTTCTGTCTTCTGCAAACTGAAATCTGATATGAAACTAAAACAACACACAAAAGTTTTCAAACCAACTTAATGAAAAACTAGCTGAAAATTGAAAACTAAAAAAAAAATGCTCAAAATTATGAGCTTATTGGCACTCATCTACCTACTCAATCTACTAAAAATCTTATTGAATCAGGTAATACAAAAATGCCAATGAAGCCAATCAAGTAGTTGTAACAATAAATGGATAACTTGATTGCTTGTGATCAAAATTGGAAGTATATTATGATCATGTGCCTTTATAATAAATGATATGATGTGTAAAGGCCACTTTTGATGCATTTGATCCTTATAGAGAAAACATGTTTGCAGATTTGGGCTAAAAATATTCTCCATATAATCTGATATAGGATTAATAAAAGTATGATGT
>JAXQQM020070915.1:0-81075 GCA_034641835.2 Pinus albicaulis
GGAATTGTGAGTAATGGTAGACCAAAAGATGACTGACCTAGGATTCCCTTTGGCATCAAGTTTCTTAACATAAAAAGGGAAATTTTCTGATTGAAAGTAAATCATGAGATGATATATTACAGAAGAATACTTAAATACTCTCTCATTCTCAAATCTCATGAACTGATCATGGATTTTGTTAGCAATATAAGATGCAAAATCGTACTTGACAGCAGGAGGCTGTCCAGGGGTAAAAATGGATAACAATACTAGGGTTAACTGATCAACATATTCACTAGTATTGAAGCCCATTATGGAAGATATCATGTTTAAAATAAGTCTACCCTCATCAATAAAGAAAGTATAACCATAAGGGGGAGGGTTTTTAGGATGATGCTCTGGTAACATGAAGGTTTGGCATAGGCAGTTTAACTCTTCATGGGATAACTTGGTAGATTTCTCAAGTAATTTAGCCATGGACAGGAAAGTGAGAGCTTGACCAGGTTGGAATTGTAGCATTTCATTTATGGACTGAGCAGTTATTGGGAAAAGGACATTTTGATTTGGGGATAAAAATTCTCGTTGGTTGGGATTATAATTTGCGTAGCAATAATGGATTAACTCAGGAAAAATATGGAATGAGGGGAGAAGGTACATAGGAAGATTTGATTCCCAAAGTCCAAAGATGTCAGAACCATTCAAATAATTGTCTCTGCAGCGGAAAAATATTCAAAGAGGATTCTCACTGAGAAGTAAGTCCTTAATTTGAAAATACATATCGGCTAAAGGCAAATAATCCAGGTCCTTGTGAGGGGCATTGATGGGCACGACATTCAGAGCTACAGGAACTTCCATTTCTGGTTCTTGTGGATTCAGAAATGGAATTTCGGGGTTTTTGTGGAAAAGGGGCACAATTACCAGTTTTGGGAATATAATTACAGTTCTGGGAATGAAAAATACCAAACTGAACTTCTTTTCAGACCTTAGTGCAGAATTAAAACTAAAACCGGGATTTTTTACAGAGTTTAGTGGGGAATTGGAATAAATACCTGTTTACGGGAAATTAAACATGTTTAAACAGGCACTGGTTATGACAGAAGAACCCTAAAATACTCGGCTTCAATTCTCTTTAGCAAGGTAATGGTCAGCAAGCGTTAACAGTTGGTTTTTGAATTTTGTTGCATGGAAGACTGGCTAGCGCATGGAACAATGAAAATGATGCAGACGCAATTTGTTTTATTTACAAAGTCAAAAGGGTGGCAGGTTTTGATTGATGACGTCAGCATGTACGATGGTTTCGTCACAGAGGGATAGGAGCGGATCTTTGTTTGGGCCGCTCGCGCAGTGGAAATCCGGACCCGAAAAATATTAGGGTGAATTTGATAAGAAATTCGCATCACAACTCTCCCTCCGTACGCCAGCCCAACTTCGGACCCGAAAAAGATTAGGGTGGAATTCATTTGGTTTTCGCGTCACAAAATTGGCCGACGTCAGCAGGCTATTTTGGAGCGCGAATTTGGTTTGAATTATGGTTTATCGCCGTTTGAAGTCCGGCGGGCTCGACTTAAGAACAATTTTGTTTGATCCCATCTTATAAAATTTGTGTTGGCTTTCTTTGATAATACACATATTTATAATAAATCATGGGAATACCACACTAGTAAACATGTGGAAAAGTTATATAAATTATTGAGAACAATCATTTTTATGTAAAAATATCCAAATGCGCTTTTGGGAAATAAGAATTCGAGTATTTGGTTCATATTGTTTTAAAGGAAGGAGTGAAGTTGGAGCCTCAAAAGATGCAAGCTATTACAAAATGACCTATTCCTAAGAAAATCAAGGTTCTTAGAAGATTTTTTAGACTTACATGATATTATTGATCATTTTTTAAGAATTATGCATGCATTTCAAGTCCACTCACATATCTCTTGAAGAAAATATCATTTATATGGAATGATGAGGCTACTTTGACATTCTCTCTTTTAATGGATGCCATGTCTTCTATACCAACATCGGTTGGACCTACTTTTGGTAAAACATTCATAGTAGAGTGTGAGGCACTAGGACAAGGAATTTATGTAACATTAACACAATAAGGGATATCATTGGCTTTTAAAAGCAAGGAATTCAAAGAAAATATTTGGTGAAATCTACGTATGAAAAATAAATGGAAGCAATATTACATGCAATAAAAAATGGGGATAGTATATCACCGGGAGGTACTTTAAAGTCAAGATATACCATGATAGCATAAAGTATTTTTTGAAGCTATCGATTTCATTGGAAGATTAACAAAAATGAGGAGAAAAAATGCAAAGTTTTAATTTTGAGATAATCTGCAAAAAGGGTAAGGAAAATTTAGTACATGATGCTCTTTCCAAAATAGAAGAGGCCTCAAATTTATATCCAATTACATTTTCTATTCCTAGGTGGCTAGAAGAAGCTTGCCATAATGGAAAAATGACAATAGTACTAAACAAAACTAAAATTTATAAAGGATGGGATGAACTCTATGGAGCATTGGGAGTGAAAGAGAGATATACTTTGGTGCAAATGTAGAATATTTTTATGCACGCAAGCATATTTGAATAAAAAAATATTAAGGGAGTCCCATGTCTCTCTGATGGTAGGATGCAAGGTTCCTTAAAACATCTCAAAGGATAAAAAAATATATTTTTGGAAGGAATGAAGAAAGATATTCAAAATTTTGTAAGAGAAGGTCAGGTTTGCATAATAAATAAAAGAGAGATAGTAAAATATCTAGGGTTACTTCAACCATTCCACATACATATTCAAATACTAGAAGATATATCAATAGACTTTATTACAGGGTTACTGAAATATAAAGGTAAGTATTACATTTTGTGGTCATTTATATAGACAAATTTTGTAGATTTTTTTTGTAGAGCTCAAAGTACATAAACAACAAGCCAAGTGGCAGAAGTGTCCATGAAAGAAATTCATAGTCTTCATGGTTTTCCTAAAGTAATAGTAACAATAAAATTTTGGAAATAATTATTTAATATGAGTGGAGAAACACTAGCTGCCATGAGTTCTACATATCAAACACAATCAAATGGTCAAACAAAAATAGTTAACAAATGTTTTTAAGGTTATCTACAATGTTACTCTTTAGAAAAGCAATCTTAATGGATGAAGTGGGTTCCTCAAGGAAGAACAGTAATATGATACTATCATACTACCTATCACACATCTACTAAAATTTCCCCATTTAAGGCCCTTTATGGATATCCAACTCCTAGTATCTCATACTTTTTGCAAGATAAATCCAAAGTATAGGAAACAAAGTCACATATGGAAATACTAAAGAAACTTTAAAAATTATTATGGAAAACCTTCAAATGACATGAAACATGATAAAACAACAAGGGGAACAACATTGAAGTGAAAGATAATTTGAGGAGGGTAATTGGGTATTTTTTAGATTATAGCATTATAAGCAATATTCATTCAAGAAAAAGAAGAATAAAGAATTAGCTCAAAAATGCAATGTGGAAAAAGTTGAAGTCGGGATTAAATCGGCAAGGGTCCAAAAGTTGAAATACTCGATAAAGTCGGGAGTTTTTTGAAAAAGTCGGAAAAAAGTCGGCAAAACTAAAAAAATACAAAAATATTCATTTTTGGAAAAAATCCTGATTTTTTCAAAAAAAATTAAAAAATTATTAAAGAAACTACCTCACTCAAGATTTTTTCGAAAAATTAGGCAAAAAGTCGGGACTTCGAGGATAAAATCGCGACCTTTTTCAGGGATGAAAAATTCAGCAAAAAGTCGGTCAATAAAGTCGGCTCCGGGAAAAATTCGGGATTTTTTCAAAAAGTCGGGACTTTTTGCCGACTTTTTCCACATTGCAAAACTGTTATGGTCCTAAATAATTATTCATAGGATTGCACAAGTGGTATAGAAGTTATATTTTCCTTCTTCTTGCATTCATAAGGTTTTTCATGTATCTTGCCTAAAAAAGGTTTTGGGAAAAAATATGCCAACGTAAATAGAACTTCCAAAATTAGATGAAGAATGAAAGTTGATTCTTGAACCAAAAAAAGTTATAGATAAACATTTTGTATCTCTTTGACATATAACCATTATGAAGTACCTAATAAAGTGGAAGAATATTCCTCTAGAAGAAGGTACATGGTAAAATGATCAATTCGTGATGAAATACCCACGGCTAAAGGGTTCATTTGAAGTTTTGACAAAGGGTTTGTTATATGTTTTATATAATGCGCGGCGGAATAGTTTTATTGTTTGTTGAGGTCCCACACAGTGATCAAATTTGAAGGGCAGGTCCGAATTTCAATTAGAAGGGCATATATCTATGTCGCCCTTCCATAATGAAAAGCTTTAAAAAACAACTTTTCAATTGACCACAATAAATTATTTTTACATTTCATTTTCAGAAAGACAAAACCATCAATCTTTATATTAATAAAAGACTGTTACATATACAATAATGAAGAAGGCTCCATCTTTCATTGCTTAAATATCTCATTGGCAATGTCAACATAAGTCTTGAAGACACTATTATAAGAGTTTGGATACATACCACCGGGATATAGGAGATTCTTATGTGTCAGATTGTGTAATGCAATTTTGACTTTGTCCCACAAGGAGCAGCATCATGGAGGTCTGGATTTTTCTTATAGAACTTTATTATTATTATTTGAAACGTTGTTTATAGATATGAATACAACAATGAAATTATGAACATGGTGGAAAATTAGTCAAGCTCATGATGCCAAACCATGATGATGTAAGTTTGGAATTTAACATTTTTACATGTTAAAGACAAATAGTCAAAATCACTGACAACTTAGTATGCCATAATTAATAATCATTCCCTGTTCATTTTTGTTAATAGGTTTATGTCACACGATGATGCAGGGGCATTAGGCACTAGCCAGCAATGTAGGAGGTTTTGTCCACATGTTGTGGCTAGGAGGGTTCGAAAACATTTGAGTTGTAATAGCTAGGTGTCAATACCTCAGCTGACTGTATTACTTAGACTAGTTAGAGTTGTAGGAGTCGAACAATTTTAGTTAGTTGAATTATTATAATTAGACCTTTTGATTTCTAGAACGGTCCTCTCAGAGGAACCGAAGAGCCATATGTTATGTATATAAATTGTAATTCCTCGGATGAATAAAAGTAGAGAGGGAAGAGGAGAGTAGAGAGGGGATTTCTGCAATAAACCTCCGTGTGTGAACAATTGTTTCCAGTTAAATGATTTCCAAGCTTAGTTTCCATTGAATTATCTCGAACTGCTAATTTTGAAGAATTGTTTAACTGTGAGGCGATTGGGTACTGATAATTCCATTCTTCTGTCTTTGAATTCCCGTAAATTGTTGGATAACCCTGTGAACTCACCCCACCCGAAGGCGAGGTCTGTGTAGAGAACCGGGGTCGTGAACACTATTCAAATATAAAAATCCCGCTTAATAAAGAGACAAGATTGTTGTGCTTTCGGAACCTGACCCGAGGATTGGACATGAGTTAACAAACAAAAGGATAGCGGAACCAGACTTGCACCTGTGGTCAAGCCCTGTACCAAAACCACGAGCGGAATCACAAAAGCGGGTTGCCCATATCGCACCGCTTTTGCGGAGTAGGCGGTATTTCCTATTCGCGAGCAATTCCATAGGGAATGCGACACGTGGCGAAGTGACCCCCGGAAAACCACCGTTTAACCCGCGCCATCGCACGTTAAAGCCCGACGTTGGAAGCCGAGTGAAATTGCCAAGAGTCGTTGATTTGGAGAAGGGCCATCGGACGGTGGTCGCACGTTGAACTTGCCCAGAGGTTAACTAAGGTGTGCGGAGGATAGCCAGGTACGATATGAGTGTTTGATTGGTTATTGATATATATAGGTGGGGCCGGAGTATAATGAAATTGTTTAATTAAACGATTGGTGGATAATTAGCATAAGTCTGGAGCGTGATTGTTGTAAGGCTGGGTGGTGAAATATAGAGCCGAAATTTCATTACAAGTTATTTATTTAAAAAGAAACGTGGAGTATAAATACAAAGTGTTGAAAGTAAAACATTGGTTATAAGGCTTGGAGATAATATAAAGTCGGGAATATAAATTAAAGTCCAACCATTGTGGATAGTATTTATTTATCAAATTCTACGAATTTGATAAATAAACCCGATGAAAGAAGAAGTCAATTAAGACTCGGGCTGGAGGAAAAGAACAGGGTAAACGAAGGGAAAATGCTGACAGAGCAATTGTAGACACACTAGCTCTCCTTAGGGGTCCAATTTCAGTTTTGTTGCGTCACACGATGATCTCTCTTCTCTGGCATTTACTTGTATTGAAGATCACTATTCTATGAATAAGGAGTTATTTTCTCCAAAAATAACCCTAGCCAAACATTGACAATGCATCAAGGATATCTTTCTATGCTTCATAAGTACATATGTTCTACTTCTAAATCATGTCTTAGAAGTGGTTGTTTTGCTGGAAATTATTCACCAGTTGGTTTCATACCAAAGTATTTTTCACATTTTTAGCATCCAATACATGAAAAAGATAATGGTTTAAAACAACATAAATATTTGAAATTTTGCAAGAATTGTCTGGCACACTTTGAATATGAATTTTGAAGTCAAGTGCATGATGTCGTATAGGATCAAGTGTCATTTTGAATACCAAATGTTTCACAAGAAACTTCTCAACATGCTACCCTGCAGTAAGGATTAAATGACAATATTGCATCAACTATTTCCATAATAAAAATGCACCTCGGCCATAAGACTAAACAACTACAAATGTTGTAGATCTAACAAGACCACACAATCAAATGTATTCCACAAGGCCAATACTATATGAAAAATGAAAAGGAGTTTGCAACCAAAAATACCTTAGGCAACTAATTCAATTAGATACACCAAACCATTAGCAAAAAGGAAAACCAGCCTACTTGGCCCCAATATTTTCAACTGGGTCCTCTAATTCAACCAATAAAAAGGCCAAAACCATAGCATTGAGATACATTTCATTACATTGTCAATAACAATAAAATTTGACTCAGCCATAACCCTTTCCTTTTATTGTTGTGAAAAACTTTACACATTACTCTAATGTGGCTAGTCCATAGGCCAAGTAGACCACCGGGTAACAAATATGTTTCCTTTCACCTTTGAGTTTTCAAATTATGCCTAACAAATCTAAGAAATTTAAGAGGGGGAACTAATACAACGTTAAAAAGAAAACCAGAGCACACATCTACAAATTACCTCCTTAGCTACTGTCACACCATCATTAACTATTTTTGGAGAACCATGCTTGCTCTCCAAGACAACATTTTTCCCTTCGCCCCAAGGGTGACTCCAACAAGATCAGCAAGTTTGTTCACACCGCCTGCAAGACAAATTGACAATGCTTTCAGTAAGTGTGCAATTGAATGCCAGACCATATGCCAAAACAACCCTCCATGAAAATTAAAATAACACATTAAAATCGAATATAAGTGGACAAGGAAAGATCCACCACAGTGAAGTTTCACGTGCAGGTGACCTTCCTTTAAACATAATTTTTTCTCTGACCTGCACTTTTTTTGTCACTGAGCCATCCTTGTTGAAGTACAACTCCTTTTCCATAGCTCTTGTATTAACTACCTTATCTCTGTCACGTAATCTCAGAGTCCCTCTTCTGCTTGAGCGATTAAAGGAAATGGGTGAAAAAACTGAAAGAGAAGACAATTGTCTGCCATAATTATCAAAAATTGCACCCAACTTCTTCCCCTTTCCATTGTTACCCAATGAGGTAGATGTGGCAATTGTTGTCATACTGCCCAAAGCAGAGGCCATCTTCTCTTATGCCGAATATAGAATTACAAGATCTTCATATTAGTATGAACCTTAAAAAACATGACTCCCATTGCTAAAAACCACTTTTAAGTTGTAAAAGGCAAACTAAACAACTATCGCAACTTTTGGCAACTTCTGGAGCATTAAGAGAGAAAAAACCAAAGAGAAATACAACCACAATCCTCATTTTAATGAGACCGGACTATATATTTTCATTAAGATAATAGAAAGAAATCACGACTATATTAAGGCCAGCACAAAACAATCTTTAACCAGTGTCTCTCGCGGCCTTCAGGTTGCCATGCTAGAGGTTGGATATTTTTAATTTAAATTCTTGACCTCTCGTGCCCATCTATGAATGCATCCAATGGGATATCTACATCAAATGCTCCTTTATATCCCCAAAAACAAATTCCCTACTACAAGAGCACCAGTATTGATGGATCACCCCACACCATCCCACCCACTAAAAATGATGAAAAAGGAAACCCGAGAAAACTTCTGAAATATCTCAAGATGACTATATGGGTGGTTCTTATGAATCAACCAACCATTCAGAACATGCTCATCAATCCAAACCATGAGTATTATGTGACAATATTCAAGCAGACACTGAATCAGATTTCTGAAGCTATGTTAGAGAAACCCTAAAATCTCACTGAAAATAGGTGAAATGTGGCACCACTCAGGGATTGACATGTGCCAATTGGTACAAGTGGTAGACAATTGGCATGCTTAAACAACGAGGTGATGCAGGAATGACATGAGGGAGAAAATATCAGAAAAGCCCCAAAACTGGAGAACTAAAGCTCATCACCAACCTGAGATTGACAACTTTACATGATGTAACCTATGAAATCGTAAATGGAGAAATCATAGTAACAATAAATTAACCTATGTAACAATAAAGTCAGATTCATCCTGGGAGTGGTAATGGGAGAAATCATAGTGAACAACAAGAAACATGCAGAGTTGCTTACAATCAAATAGATGAAAAAACACATACAAAAAACCTAGATAATAATCATGAACAAGCTTAATATTGAATTATGAACTGTAAAGGAACTTAAAAAATGTGACATTACGAACTTGGTCAAGCGCACAAGCAAAAAAATCCTGGATATGACCCTAGTTGACAAGTTGTATTTCTCATGATGCAAGAGGATTTGTACCTGCACTGCCAAGTCAATCAAAATCCATCATTATCTAAACAATAAATACAAGTAATTGATGTAGTATTTTTTACTCTAAGATGCATTCTTATGATAATGTTAGAACATATGTTGAAAATGTCAAAACATACCTGAATAAGCTCCTCTTTGTTTCAAGAACAATTTATTGGAGTCGCATGAACTTGGAATAAGCCTCCCACGATCTGAAAGAGTAGCAACTAAGTCAACAGTGACTTTTTTGTTGCTACGCTGGATCGAGGGAGGTTTGCTCCAAGATTAAATCGCTCCAATAAATTATTCTCTACTAAACAGGGCCAACCATGTGAAGGTGGAAGCTCTTATGGCCCCTCCCCTCACATCACTCTCAATTCCCCAATACCCAATCTATATTTCATTTTTTACTTTCATGAGCATAAAAAAAAATATTCAATAACTAATAAAAAAACAATTCAACAAAAAGTATGCAAGGAAACATTGCAATTAATGCTGGACATAAAAATAGTATGATTAATGATTTTTTTATATAATGCAAAAAACGTTCCAAGTATGGTAACGTTTGTCTTATAATAATACAATATTTTACATTATCAAATTTTCTTTTTCTTCTTCCTATTTCTAAAGCTCCTAATTACATCATCAATATCATCGTGCTCTGCTCCTATTTCGTGCCTTTCGACCCGACCCGCATTGCTGACCTAGTTGCGTATTCACGATGTCTGGGCTCATCCAGTGACGGGGCATCGCCTACAAAAACAGATAATATTAAATTTTAATTGTCAGTTTTTAAATATCATTGAACTAGTTCGGTAATATTAATAAAAAAAATTGCAATGAGATTATTTACCTGGTGCACCAGTTGTCGCCGCAGACCTAGTTGCGTAGTCACGATGTCTGGTCTCATCCAGTGACGGGGCATCGACTACAAAAACAGATAATATTAAATTTTAATTGTCAGTTTTTAAATATCAATGAACTAGTTCGGTAATATTAATAAAAAAAATTGCAATGAGATTATTTACCTGGTGCACCAGTTGTCGCCGCTGACCTAGTTGCGTAGTCACGATGTCTGGTCTCATCCAGTGACGGGGCATCGCCTACAAAAAAAAATAATATTAAATTTTAATTGTCAGTTTTTAAATATCATTGAACTAGTTCGGTAATATTAATAAAAAAAATTGCAATGAGATTATTTACCTGGTGCACTAGTTGTCGCCGCTGACCTAGTTGCATAGTCACGATGTCTGGTCTCATCCAGTGACGGGGCATCGCCTACAAAAACAGATAATATTAAATTTTAATTGTCGGTTTTTAAATATCATTGAACTAGTTCGGTAATATTAATAAAAAAAATTGCAATGAGATTATTTACCTGGTGCACCAGTTGTCGCCGCTGACCTAGTTGCGTTGTCACGATGTCTGGTCTCATCCAGTGACGGGGCATCACCTACAAAAGCAGATAATATTAAATTTTAATTGTCAGTTTTTAAATATCATTGAACTAGTTCGGTAATATTAATAAAAAAAATTGCAATGAGATTATTTACCTGGTGCACCAGTTGTCGCCGTTGGGACTGTTGCCCTGTCTTCCTCTCCGGTGGTAAGATCCTCAAGGGAAACATTCTCTGTCATTTAAACAAAAAACGTTATAAGGACAACCATCAAGGTATAATTAGAAAAAATTATAAGTGGAAATTAATTACCGTCACGGCCCTCACTGATAGTAGCATTGTCGGCCTGGTACCTACTACAATGATCAGGTTGCACGTGAGGATCATCTACATTTGGCTCTAAAACTGGGTTATTTGTGTCGTCGGTAGTGTTGCTCCCCTGATTTAAACAAAGTTGTTAGAAATTAAATTTATGGATGAAAACAAACATATTGAAAGGTTAATGTTTTACCTTATCAGGCATTCTGGATCTTGGGACCTGCCCTAAGCTTCTGCGACGTTCAACTACGGCTTGATAGCCGAAATGGAAAGCGATATTTTTATCTTCCTCTGTAGTTTTTGTTCCGAAGTCATCACCCTGCATTACATATGATTGTGTATTTTTAATCATATTTGATAGGATTACAAAAACGTTGGAAGGCGATACAATTAATTATAAGATGTTTAGCTACTTAATTACAATTCTTGTAGCCAATTTCAAGTAGCCACCCTGGCCTAGCTTGTGATGGCCCTTTTTTCCAATCCTAGCTTTGGTTGCCTTTGAGGTGTCAGGCAACCTAGCATCAAAAGATTAAAGTCAGATATGACGTAGCACACTTTTATTTTAGACATAGAGAAAATTAAAGCTATTGAATTAAAGTTGTAATTTACCTTGCGGGTCCAGTTGGCATTTTTCCTTCTTTCTTTGCCCTTTCTCTTTTCCATCATGGATGAGTGCTCTCCACTCACTCTCTGTAACTGTGAGAGGATGCTCGTATCTAGGGTTAAATTGCAATTGTGTCCTATAGGTGTCCCTGGTATATTTCAAATATTTTCCGGCTACCCGAGCCACCGTTGTTCTGTCAAATGTGCCGACCCCAAAAAGGGCTTCTAGATAATCTAGAAGTTATTTTTTCAGGTTGGAATTCTGGGAATTCCACCCTGTGCGTATGGTTGGGCCAAAAATTACCAACGCATGGCTCTCCAGATACCTGTAGAACTCATTGTTTCCTACACAGAAAAAAAAAGAAAGATATTATCATTAATTTAAAAATAAAAATCGTGATAAATATGTTTTAGATAAAGTACATGAAATAGTTAAAATATTAAAATTTACCTGGGAGTTGTACATGCTTTATAGGGACACCTTCATCGTTCACTAACAACGTGCCATTAATGGTCCCTGTGGAGCTGACACGTGTAGCTCCAGGAAACACAAGAATGTAGTTGGCCATATCAGCCTCATCATTTCCAACACGTTCAGCCGTTGGATGGGTGTCTGCTTGGGTAGCGTGTGTTTCTTGGCTGGCACCTAAAGGAGTAGAAGGTGTACGAGAGGGTTGTTGGGCAATCTCTTGCCTTTGTGTCCCAATACCACCAACACCGAGTTCAACAAGTGCCAGAAAACACTACATACAAAAGAAATTTTTGTTAGTTTAGTCAATGTAAAAATTAAAAATCAAACTATCACAATTCATCTCATGCAGAACAAAAAAAATATCCTTTTGACTTTTTATTATTACCTGATATATTTCTAGTTGGCTCATAAGATGTTTTATCCTCTCTTCTGTTTCAGGTGTTTGAGGCGCGTCTATCAAAGTATTAAATTCCGACCTTGCATCTCGTGCCTTTTTTCGCAACAAGAACACTGGAGATAGGGATGAAGAAAGCTCTTCCTCAAAGAGGGAATCATCAGGCGTACCATGGCTAGGTGTCTGCATATTTGAACAAAATTAATATTATTTCAGTTATGTAAATAACTAAAATACCTAAAGATAGAGCAATGCTGGCACTTTACATGTTCTTCCGCTGGCCTCTTTCCGCGATCATCCTGTCTCGGGGTTGTTCCTGCACTGCTCTGATCAGTCTGCCACATTGCAATAAAATTATAAATGTAAAAACTTGAAAACAATATCTAACTTGAAAACACAAAATGAAAATTGAAATAATTTCTAATAAGACACCGGACGACAGAGTTAGAGTTTCAAATATGCCTTGCATTGAATTCAGTCCTGGAAACATGTCATTGCACATTAAGGCACCCAAACAAGAGACGAGTTGACAATGAAGACCTTATTGAATATATTGTTGGGGCAACTTCTACTAAACTTGTTGTGAATACCTTGAGGACATTTTTGGAGCAACATTGTTGAAGCTGATGGTATAGCATTGTTGGAGACGATCTTGAAGGGCCTTGAAGTGAAGCTTTTGGAGCAACTATTGAAAAATCCTTAAAGCATTTAAGTAAGGCACTTTCTATCTTCCATCACCTTTTTCCTTTCAATATCCTTTAAACGACTTTGTTGATATTTAATGTTTGAAATCACGTTATAATTCCTTGATTATATGTGTTTGGGGACTTTCCCTTTGAAATTACCCAAAAATACCTTGGCAATTTTATCTTCAGGATGCATGTTTGACCCTATTGTTCAATATTTTGATTGATAGTAGTAAACATAGAGAGTTAGGGGGCTCTTGACCTGGTTTGGTTGGGCCATTATATCCCTAACATCTACTAGGGAGAACCCCCCTTGAGTTGGAGGAGAGCTAGCCCGAAGTGAAAAGAGGCTGGTGAGGTGACAATGGGGCTATTGAATTACACATGGTATCACACTTTAGCTTTAGGACTTTATCTTGAGAAGTGCGAGATTTTGCTATATAGATTCTCAAATTGTTTACAACACTATTGTTAAGAACTAATAAGAAGTGATGTTGAGGGGTTTTTGGGTATAAGAAACAATACCATTTAAAAACTAGGGTTCTCAGTCCTTGGCATTCCTTCACCTGGGCCTAGGGGCACACTAGAATAATTTCACACTAAACCATGCAAACTTAAAAGTAACTTAACATATCCATAAAGTAATAATAATCAAAATTCCTAATTTCCTATTGTACGATATGATGCAAATTATTCAAACATGAAGCAATGAAGACATGCAATGTCTGAATTTCAAGATTGATGAACCAATACAAGAAGTTAGAAACTACAAATTTGATTCGATACTCTGTGTCCTAACTCCAGGAAGGAATCTAGTTTGTAGTACAGAACATGCATCGTGTATTATCAATTCTTAATTGACAACAACTAAAGGTCATCTACCTCATCAATTACTTCCCATTTTGTGTTTTTATGTTATATTCCTTATAAAAGTGTCAAATTTCTCTCAAAGTAAGCAACCACTGAATAAAATAAAAAATAGTTGAGATATGATTGAGAAATGGTCATTTATTTCTGGAAAGGATCTTCACAATTTCTTTGGTTGTTTTTCATCTCAAGAAACAAGAAATGACCTAAGAAACTATCGTGATGTAATATAAGAAACAACACGGTGCAATGGCCATTTTCAAAGCCAAATGGTGTCCATTGAGGACATGGCCTTTATTTGGTTCCTGTTTCATAGGAGTTTCGGGTAGAAATGGAACTTTGTTGTACCATTTCCAGTAGTAAAAAGGGAAAACCTTCTTTTTCCATGGGAAATAATTTACTTTTCCTTTTTCAAGATAATCTAAATCACAAAAAATATGAACTATACTGCACACATTATTGGATAATGTGAAAGTGGAAAAGGAATACCCTACACAAGTGATGCACACATGTACATTTAAACACTAATAGATTTTTGTAGTTGAAATGCAATGCTTGTTTTCATTTAAATGTAGGATTTTTAAAGCAGGGAGAAATAATGGCTGCCAAATTAATAAGCGTTTCTTTGGGAAAAATTTAAATCTTGTATTGGGTGATGAACATAATAGAGGGTATTGAATCTTGATTCTTGATAGCTAGAGAGAACCCTACAGCCTAACACAATCTAATGGAATTGACCAAAAAAACCCAAATAGAGTCAACCCTACTATAGGAGGAAGGGCCTGCAGTAAGAACTTACCATTTTGCAAGAGCTGAGGGAAAATGTAGGGCGAATGCTGTTATGCAAGAGCTGAGGGCGAATGCAGGGCAAGAGCTAAGGGCGAATGCTATTCTGCAAGAGCTCAAGGCGAATGCTAAGGGCAAATGCTGTTCTGCAAGAGCTCAGGGCGAATGCTGAGGGCGAATGTTTTTCTGCAAGAGATGAGGGTGAATGCGAGATGAATCTTGTGCACGGAGTGGAGGGCGAATGCGCGCGTCATATCGGACGTTAATGTAGCACACATGTACATTTGAACACTAATAGATTTTTGTAGTTGAAATGCAATGCTTGTTTTCATTTAAATGTAGGGTTTTTAAAGCAGGGAGAAATAATGGCTACCAAATTAATAAGCGTTTCTTTGGGAAAAATTTAAATCTTGTATTAGGTGATGAAGATAATAGAGGGTATTGAATCTTGATTCTTGACATCTAGAGAGAACCCTACAGCCTAACACAATATAATGGAATTGACCAAAAAAACCCAAATAGAGTCAACCCTACTATAGGAGGAAGGGCCTGCAGTAAGAACTTACCATTTTGCAAGAGCTAAGGGCGAATGCTGTTCTGCAAGAGCTGAGGGCAAACACTGAGGGCGAATGCTGAGGGAAAATTCTATTCTACAAGAGCTGAGGGCGAATGCGCGCGTGATCTCAAACGTTAATGTAGCTATTGCGACGGATATGAAACAATAAAATCATTTTTATGTAGCGCGCATATAAGTTTCGTATTTTTATTTAGCGCGCATATAAGTGTCGTTATACCGACGACGGAAAAGGCGTCGCCATTGTGACGAAGGCCTCCAAACATCGCAATTGCGACACTTAAACATTGTGTCGCACTTGCGACGTTTGGAGGCAGTCGTCGCAATAGCGACGCTTTGGGCCATAGTGTCGTAATTGCGACGTCTTCCTCCAAACGTCGCAATTGCGACACTTTTCTAAGTGTCGGTATTGCGACACTTTTCTATAAACGTCAGTATAGCGACAGTTTCGGGCGGGATGGAAAAAATTTGGGGAAATTTCTGACATTTGGTCAAAAGCGTCGGAACCAAGTGTCGGAATTTCCACCAAATGTAGTAGTGATGTGATGGACGATGGATGATATTAATAAAGTGTCATAAATGGGGGCATTTTTTTTGCAGTATGGAAGGAAGCGTTATACCACCATTCATCTAGAGGTAACCACTTGAACCATTGTGTCTATTTATCAGATACAAAGCAACGAAGATATCCTTCCAAACATTTGTTCACTATCTCTATTTTCTCATCAGATTGAGGATGATAAGATGAGATATGAGCTAATTGAGTACCTAGAAAAGAAAATAATGCTGTTAAAAATTTCTAGTGAAAATGGGATCTCTGTCATTTACAATAATATTTGGGTTTCCATGTAGATTTTGAACTATTTCCATAAATGCAGTAGAAAATGTAGTGGCTTTAAATTCATGAGATAATGCACAAAAATGTGCATACTTGGTAAGTCTATCAACTACCACTGTGATGACACTCTTTCCTTTGTACTTGGGTAAAACTGTGATAAAATCCATTGAAACCTCCTCCAAAAATTGACTTGGAATGGATAAAGTTTGTAACAGACCCTGGGTCTTAGTTGTCTCAAATTTATTTGTTGGTAAACCAAACATTCTGCCACAAACTTTTGAATATAAGATTTAAGGCCATCCTAAAAAATTCCTTCTCGACCTTGTGGTAAGTTTTTAAAAATTCCAATTTCCCTCCTAAGGGATAGGTGTGCAATTCCAAACAAATATTTTGTTTGAGTTGGGAATTCTTACAAAGATATGAGCCATATTTGTACCATAATGAATCATTTTTCCAAATAAATGTATTTAACGTACTAGGATCTTGCTGTAACTTTCAAATGCGTGTCCACACCTCTTCATCATTATTACATTCATCCCTTGCTTCATTTATCCACTCACGTTGGATAATAGAAATTACATAAATCAATGCTTCCACATTCTCATCCTTTCTTGAGAGTGCATGTGCAACAACATTTTGGTTCCTTTTTTTGTAGATGATTTCAAAGTCATAACCCAACATCTTTGTGATCCATTTTTGCTGCTCTTCTGAAGATAATATTTGTTCCAAAAATTATTTAAGAATATCATGATATGTTCATCCCTTTAATTGTCTTCCCATTAGGTAAGGTCACCATTGCTTTAGTGCATGTAGTATTTCAAACATTTCCTTCTCATAAATAGGTTTATGTGAATACTTTCATTTGATTGGATGAATTTCAAAATCAATGGGTCTTCCTTCTTGCATTAAAACCACACCAATTCCATTTCCTGAGGCATCACATTCCATAATAAAGGATTTTGTGAAGTTGGGCATAGCTAAAATTGGTGCTTGGCACATTTCCTCTTTAATATGTTCAAAGGCCTTAGTTTCTTCTAGAGTCCAAGAAAATGCATATTTATTTAGTAATGATGTTATAGGTGTTGTTATCCTCCCATAATTATTAATAAACTTGAGATAATACACTATCAGCTCGAGAAATCTCATGATTGAGCTTTGAACCCTACAATTTCAGACATGTACAAACCCATCTCCGCGAACCACCTCAAATCTGTGCGAGCCAAACCAAAGAAAGAATAATGATCATGACGATGTCCAATTGAGAGTCACTTGAATTGTATTTATATCCATCCACGGGTGTCCAATTTATCTTTTGGGACAACTTGGCCTTTTGTGCACATGTGGGCTTTTCCTCAAAAGTACACTTTCCCTTGTCCAAATTGAGCACTTCAATAGTCAAAATCAGTTCGCTAAAAAAGAGGAATCTAGTCTCATGATTGAATTTGTCACTAATATTCCATAATAACACTCCCTCCCATATAGGGAGAAATTCCAACTGCATCACATAATCATCGCAAGTATCCTAACATCAAATCATGTCCTATTTCAAGTATCTCACCATCAAATGTCATCACTTGTCATCTCTAATCATTTTCATAACATTTGTAAATTAAAAAAACAAAAAATTGATTTTGGAGGGGAGCCTAAGATACCACCCTCTATGCATTGGGGAGTCATTGCTACAACCGGGAATCACTACTAGCAGGGAGTCTAATGCTACCACTTGGAAACATTAGAGGTTTTATCATCGGGGACCCCTACTCAACCCAGAACCACATCGGGGAGCACATTTCAACTCGAAATATATTGAAAATGAGGAAGGTCCTATGGGACACTCTCACCCCAAGTCATCTCATAGGGCAACAAACATTTTCCACCTTATGTTGAGCAATACAATATCTCATCCATCCTATTGCTCGTTGATATTCTTAACAATGACCCTAACTAGTCATGTGGTAGAACATCTGCATCATAATCAACTTGGGTTGTAAACATAGAAGAACTCTCTCAACTCGTTGGCCAGAGAGGAGCGGTATTCCAAACACGCCCAACTTGTGGGTATGATGCCAATTGGGGTAAAATTTTCATAGATCAAGATAGGGGAGAAACTTCTATGACCCTATGGGTAACAAATAGGGGTGATACCCTATTTTCAAAAGAACCCTCAACCCTAGGAGCCCTCCATCTCAATTCCTTACCCTAGGAGCTTAGAAAGGGGGGGAAGAATTGGCTTGGTGTCCTTGGTCAATCTTGCTCTCTGTATATCAGAAACATGTCATCGTGCTCATATCTGGTACTGGCTTAAACAACTCACTGAATAGTTCAATCATAATGTCTTAATAGCAACAGTATCATGTTCATAAAAGACATCAAATCAAATATTATATTAGAACAAGTATGTACATCAAAAAAGGATACCTTATTCATCCTTCCTCTCACGGAGGTAGCAACCACAAGCCTAAGCTTGTCTTGTACATCAACATTGTCTTAATATATGAAGATATCTCATTCCTAGCTATATACGAGATTATATTCCAATAAGATCCCACCCATTATTATCGCAATGTATCACTGTCACATCCGGAACCTATTCAAAATAAATTTACAAAGAGTTTCTTCAACCCGCCTCACAACTAGCCATGCTAGCAACATCGCATTCAACCTCGAATGTTCTTAAAGCTATGAAATTATTATCAAAAAATATCACGGTAGATATCATACTAAAGCAACACCCATATGTGCTCATCTCATCAACAATGATCCCAAATAACATAAGTACATCCATGCAATCATATATCATAGGAAGAATATCTTAGACCAAAAATTGATCATCGCACACAAATGTCTCAAAAATCTACTTGACGGGAACCCAATGTGTATGAAGTGGCTCAATCATGAATTTACTCAGGTTGTGCTATGAAAAACATATATATGCAAACTAGTGTTAAAATGGAACATCAATGCTTCAATCAACTATTGGTTTCCAAGTTAGGTTCAACAATATAACTTCTTGAAATTCAATCAGAGTTTCCAGGGATTTGCATTTCCACTTTCCAAAAAATTTTCAATAGCTTTACCATATAGATTTTCTTTTCTATACTTTAGAAATTAATTCATCATGCCATGATTCTTCATTTCGAACTTCAGAGGCCATCTCCCTCTTACTTTTATCATCAAAAGCTCATGACTTGTCAAGAATAGTCTATCAACATATAAAACCAAAGTCAAAGTCATACCTTGAACCACTTTTGAAGTAGATGATTGGATCAACACATCTTCCTAACTTCACTAGGTAACTATCAATGTAAACATACCGGGCTTAGGAATCTTGCTTCAAACCATACAATGCTATATACAAACATTATACTGATCAAACCAATATACTCAACCTTACATAAATAAATATCATGCAACTAAATCAACTAAGTCAGCTTATCAAGATTTAGATTCCAAATCAAAACTAATATCAAAGCCATAAACATTTCTACCAATATCACTGTGACACACTCTTTGGAAAAGGTGTCAAGTAGATCTCATATCCAAATACCAAGTTATAACTTAATCTATTGTCATGTTAATAATTTTTCATTTACCAAGAAATATCAATCCAAACTTCATCAAGCAATTCTCATGACCATAATATAAATCATTTCTGTCACTAGATGAAAATGCATACACCAAGGATAAGTCATATAAGTTTCATGCATTCATTGTGAGATCACTGCATACTAAATCACAACTATTTATACTTTAACCAATGTGCCAAAGCCAATGATGCCAATACAAAGTCACTATTGAATACTAATATTAGTTACTGAAAGCAATTATTCCCACATAACATTGTCATCAAGGCAAGTCATCAGTTATCAATTCAAAACTGTAATTTGTTATCACATAAGCCATATCTATGAACTATCAAGCATCATGTCAAAACTCCAAAACTACTCATTTACATTAAACCAATAAATCAGATCTTATCAAACCCTTGCAACTGTTATTAATTACTATCATATACTAGCATCAATGATCAAATCAAAATAACATACTTGGTATGCATATTTTGATCCCCTGCAAACACAAGTTTAATCAACACATTCACATTCTCTACAGTAAAAAATTTAAACTTCCCTAATCATAGGAATTTCTATTGTCTACTCCATATTTGAAATATTGTCATACTTCATGTGTGCTTCTGATTTTATGCATAGGGATTTAGTTTTTGTGGCCTACAGGCACAACCGCATCCACATGCCTTCTTCTGAGCGGTTGGGAGGCCTATAACTGCACTATTAAGCCTTTCTCCTAGCGGTTGGGACTTAGAATAGGAGAAAACTTCTATTCTCAAGCCAAAACTTGATGCGAACTAAGAACATCAGATATTTTTCTATTCATGTCAAAAATATTGCTTCAACAGTAAATAATATTCTATACATTTAATGCAAATGATAATAGGAGTAGGGATCTTATGGATACTTTCTCCCTATGAATGGGAAGCCACTTCAATCATCATTATTCAAGTCATCAACCTATCTATCATAATGCTATCACGCATCAACAAAACTGTTAGGTCATGAAATCAAACCATATCAGGTTATATAACATATATTCATCATGGTCATAACATGTTAGCATCAACTACTTTATCATCACACATGACATCAAATTTTCATCAAGGGTTAGAGTCATATGATTAGGTCAACAAACATGTGTATCATCACACTTCAAGGCATCCAAATTTATCACATTGTCTATTTTACTAAGCTTATCAAAACCGAAACAAGGTCAACAAGAAGATCCTAAATATCAATCTTATTAACACACTTTCATCATGTTTATCACAAACATTAACTATAGTATCAAGTTACCATATATCAAAAACAATGTGCTAGACTTATTAATGAAATCTGTTATGTCTAAAATGTAAGGTACTTGTCAAATATCAATATCATCAATATATATCACATGTACCATAAACCAAACTTCCTCTCATATGCATATACGAGTTGTTTACCAACCTAGATCCATATTAAATCCAGATCTATCAAGCACCAAGAGGGATCAAATATCTCAAGGTGCAAACCTATTTTTTGAGTGCAAAACTTGAAGAAAGGTTTGCACCTCGAGAAATTTGATCCCTCTCGGTGCTTGATAGATCAGGAGTTAAGATAGATCTAGGTTGGTTTCAATCTTGTGTGGCCAAGGAAAATATATCGAACACATGATTAATTTTATAAATAATATTTAAATACATCTAATATTAATATAATCATTTTAAATATGCTAAATGCATCTGAGATTTATCTGGTCGTTTTAATTTCAAATTTGCTTAGTTACCTCAGATTGTTGAGATGATAAATATTGTTAATAACTTTAACGATGAAATTGATGAAATAAAATTTTTGAATGCAAAGTGACAATGTAATAGTGTTGAATGATAGAAAACGTGAATAATAAGAATGTTATCAATTAAAAATAGTCTTCATTGTGATAAATATCAAACTATTTTCTTGTACTATTCTTATTTTCATCTTTGTTAGTTTTTTCATCTTTTCATATTGATTATATAAAAAGGACAATTGAAATTGTAAACCATTTAAATCTTTAGCTCGAGTTGTTGTAGTAAACATCATACCTTGTCTCTCGTGCTCTCTAATATTAATAGGTTGAATTACTATAACACAAAAATAAATGTACATTGTCAATAATTTTTTGTCCTTACACTGAAATCAATGCACACTGTTAATCTAATCATTAAAAAATTAATGTACCATAAAAAATCCAATTACTTCAAATCAGAAATTAACATCTACACTGAAATCAATGCATCTAATGCAAGCAATCAAATAAGATCAGAGAGCAACATCTACACTGAAATCAATGCATCTAATGCAAGTTATCAAATAAGATTAGAAATCAACATCTACACTTAAATCAATGCATCTAGTGCAAGTAATAAAATAGGATTAGAAACCAAAATCTACACTGAAATAAATGCATTTAGTGCAAGTAATCAAATATGATTATAAATCACCATCTACATTGATATCAATGCATTTAGTGCAAGCAATAAAAAAGGATTATAAATCATCTACATTGAAATCAATGCATCTACTGCAAGAAACAAAATATAAATTTTAGAAATCAACATCTACATTGAAATTAATGCATCTAGTGCAAGCAATCAAATAGGATTAGAAATCACCATCTACACTGAAATTAATGCATTTAGTTCAAGCAATAAAATAGGATTAGAAATAATCTACATTGAAATCAATGCATCTAGTGCAAGTAATCAAATATCATTAGAAATCAACATATACACTAAAATAAATGCATTTGGTGCAAGCAATCATATAGGATTAGAAATTACCATCTATACTGAAATCAATGATTCTAGTGCAAGAAATATTATTCCCTCTCTCCCCCCTCCATATCTCCTTCTTTGTCTCTCTATCTTACCCCCCCCCAAACTCACACGCTCTCTCGCTCCATATCTATCAATATCTCTATCCCTACCTCCCTGTATCCATCTCTCTATTCTTCCCTCTCTTCACCTTCCATCTATATCTCTATATTCCTCTATCTCTCTATATCACCCCTAAAACATATACTCTCTTTATCGAGTTTATATTTCTATCACCCCCCCTTCTCTCTCTCTATCTCTTTCCAAATTTCTCTCTCCATGTCTTTCTTATTACCTCCATCTCTACCCCTCTCCATATCCATCTCTCTTTCCCTACCTCTCTCCACTCTCTCACATCCTCTCTCTCCCTTTCTCTCCCACCTCTCTGTTTGTCTCTGTCTCTCTCTCTATTCACCCTCCAACTTTGTTACTATATGCCTATCTCTCTCCTTCTCTCCATATCTCCTTATTTTTCTCGTTATCCAACCAAAAACATACACACTCTCTCTCTATCTCTACCTTATCTCTCTCTCTCTCTCTCTATCTCTACTTATCACTCTTTGTGTCTTTATCCTTCCCTCTCTCTCTCCCCCTCCAACTCCATATCTCTATCCTTCCCTCTCTCCTTCTCTCTATCATCCTTCCTCTCTCTCCCTTTCTCGCCTCCCTCCCTCTCTCTTCCCCCATCTCTCTCTATCTCTCTCTCTCTCTTGCAATACTCTCTCTTCCCCCACCACTCTCTTCCCCTCTCTCAATTCCTCTCTCTCCATTTATCTCCGTCCTCCCTCTATCTTCCCCCCCTCTTTCTCTCTCTCTCTCTACCCTCCAATCCTTTCTTTTCCCCCATCTCTCTCTCTATCTCTCTCTACAACTATGTTATTATGTCCCTACCTTTATCCTTCTCTCCCCACTTGTCTCCATCTCTCTTTATTTGTCTCTTTATCTCACCCATAACCATACACACTCTCTATCCATCTCTCCCTTGTCACTCTCTCTCTCTCTCCACTTCTCACTCTGTATGTATTTATTATTCCCTCCCTCTCTCCCCATCCAACATCATCTCTCTATCCCTCCCTCTCTCCTCCTCTCTCTCCCTTTCTCCCCTATCTCCCTCTCTCCCCCCCATCTCTCTCTCTCTCTCTCTCTCTCTCTCTCTCTCTGCCCTTCAATCCTCTCACTATCTCCCTCCCTCTCTCCTTCTCTCTCTCCCACATCCATATTTGTGTCTTCCTCTCCCTCTCTTACCCTTCTCTACCTCTCTCACTCCTCTCCCTCCCTCTCTCCCTTCATTACTCCTCTCCCCTTTCTTTCAATTTATCTTCATATCTCCCTTGTCACTCCCCCTATCTCTCCACCTATATGACAAATTTAATATTGTATTAATCCAAATTTATTAAATTTAATAAGATTAATATTATAATATGAATATTATATTTAATCATAATAATAATATTAATATTTTAATATTAATATTAGGGATATATATATATATATATATATATATATATATATATATATATATATATATATATATATATTGCATGGTATTAATAATAATTTGGTCCATAGGCTTCACCTAAATATATATATATATATTTTAGTGTTGGTAAATATAATAAGGTTTATAGGTAAATATAAAAATAGGTTTTATTTATTTACCATAAATCTTTTATTTACCATGGTATTTGGCCCATAGGCTTGGTATATAATTAGATGTTGATTTTTAATCATATTTGATATATTTTTATTTATTTACTATACCTCTTTATACTTCTTTTATATTTATTTGTTTACCATACCTATTTTATAAATATGCTATTTGGCCCATGGTATTAATAATAATTTTTCCCATGGTATTTGGCCCATAGGCTTCACATAAATAAAACCTCTTTTTGAGTTTTTGTAAATATAAAGAGGTTTATGGAGTAAATATAAAAATAGGTTTTATTTATTTACCATACCTCTAATTTATTTATATTTTTATTTATTTACCATACCTATGGAGTAAATATAAAAAGAGGTTTTATTTATTTACCATACCTCTCGTTTATTTATATTTTTATTTACATACCATACATATTTTTTGAGTGTTCGTAAACCTCTTCATATTTTAAATTTATATTGTGTTTATACATAATAATAATTATATTGATTTTTAAATAGGACCAACATTAGATTAAAAATGTCAAATGTTAAACATTACATGTTAAATGTTTACATTTACATTTACATTTAAGTTTACATTTATGTTTTTATGAGATCTACCCCATATTGGGCTGCCTTTCTGCGTAATGAAGGTGAAATTACCATCATACCTTAGGGATTACCTATCCATCCAATGTTGCAACTCAAACATAACATTGATACAATACACCACACATACCTTGTAGTATTCAAATTCGTATGCATGTTCTTATTTACATTGGCAGTTGGAGCACTTTATCAACTTTTCACCAGGTGCCTCTTTCCTTTTCTAGCACTAGTTATTCTTTTCCTACACTAGCGATCTTTTATTGCATCTCAAATGATCCTAAAGAATGATTCACTTATCACATATTATCAAGAGGTTAGAAGTATCTAAATACTGAAATATACATGTAGGAAGTATAATCAATAATCAAATCAATAAATCCAAAAAGGTAAAGGCACAAAGAAGTAACATAAATCGAAAAAGTACTTATCTTCAATGAGAGGTGATCATATCCCTCTTGAACCAAACTTCAAGAGTCATTATTATTCATTGACCATATAACATTGCTTCCTTCAATATTTCAACCAACTTTATTAGCGACCATGCCTAATTGAGACTATCCCATCTAGTGCTCCATCAAACCTATCACAAGTGCTTGAACACCTTCACTCTGATCATGCTAGGGTTTATATATTACATATCTCAAATTATTTGTCATAATATATGATTTATTCCAAACTCTAACCTCATCCATCAAACCCTAATAACTAAATTTCCTAGAGTTTCCTTCTAACCCTAACATTCTTTTAGGTCTCCACCATCTTCTCTAGATTCCAACAAAGGTGTCTTCATAGGGGTGATATTTATTAAATTTTATTCAACCCAACTCTGATACCATGTTGAATTTTCTTAGGGATATATTTTTCTTTGCTTTATATAATTGCATTTCTTCATTTGCATATTAAATTCACCCCATAACATCATAAGGATTATTCAGTTTTACAACATTATTCAGTAACATGTTCAATTATATAGAGAGAACAATATCATCATCAAAGAAACAAAACATAAAGGACCAATATAAGAAAATCATTCACACATAGAGACACTAGGATTGGTCGAAGACCAGGGAAAAACCCACTACAGGGAAAACCCTTTCAAGTTATTCTTCTTATTAGATTGTCATTAAATGATTCAGAAAAAGAGAGTACAATGATCCATTCCTTTATCCACGAGATTATCCAACAAAAATTAACTAAACCATATCCAATAGATGAACCCAAAAATACTCTAAATAAAAACCCTAATTTAGAAGCTTGCAGTCAATTTTTGAACTCTTTGGCAAACTAACAAAATTTGTAGTCAACTGCAAAATTCAAACTCTAGTTTCCAACCGCACACAAGAAATGTATGTGCATGCAGTTGAAGCCCTCCAACCGTACGCATGAGCCTGTGAGCCTCCGATTGTGACTGAAAATTGCCTGTGTCATCCTTGTGACTGGCAACTAAAACCCTAGATCTTATGTGCGATATTCAGACCCTGCAAATTTGGACCTATACGAAAACATCTCCACGAACCACTTTAGACCTGTGCGAGCCAAACCAAAGAAAGAATAATGATCATGATGATGTCCAAATGAGAGTCACTTGACTTATATTTATATCCATCCACTGGAGTCTAATTTCTCTTTTGTGTCGACATGTCCTTTTGTGCACAAGTGAGATTTTCTCCAAATATACACTTTCCCTTATCCAAATTGAGCGCTTCAATAGTAAAAATTGGTCCTCTCAAAAAGAGGAATCTAGTCCCATGATTGGAATTTGTCACTTAGCTGCTAAATTAATAGTCAATGTATCACCAATGAGTGGTTGGACGAGATTGAAGTGTGACTTGCTCATATTGATTTTCATGTTCATGAAGGCCACGACCCTCCATGATACCTTGGTGTTGGCCATGATGAATCATCCCCCTTCAAATGTTTTTGTTTCTATGTAAAGCTAATTTTATTTATATGGTACAAAAAATATTACATGTCAGGCATTTCTTGCCGAAGCTGCAAAACTAGCCAATTCCGGCGGGACGAATGTTCAAAATAGCAGAATTGGGACTGCCCTTGTTGGGGAAAACAATCCCGTGGTTAAAAAATATTTGAGTAGCAATGATGCCCCAAGTGGGGAAACCAACATATGACTTAATTAACAAAAAATTAATCATACTATGCATACGAAAATAAAACACAAAAACAGTAACGAAAGTGCTACTAGTTGAGAAGGGAGGTCTCCTAGCGCTAGTCCTGTCTCGACTTGTCATTTTTCAAGTCTTCTGGAGGTGGCTCTTCCATAATCAAGCATCCATAGTCATCTGAGGAGTCACCATATTGATTTGACATCTGGGCTGTTGGTTTAGGCATGGCGGCAGAGAGCGTTCCCTTAGCTATGGCGTTGTCAACTTTGGCAGAGCTGTCACCACATTCTCTGTCTGAGGAGTGCTCAACAGGCTTGGTAGGGAGAGCCTTCGTATTTCTGTAGAGCTGAGAATGGGTTGGCGTCAAAGTGGACTTCCTCAGACACTCCCGAGAGCCTAAGGTGGAAGGCACGTTCGGGAGTAACAGCGAGAAGAGGTCGAGACCTCGTGCAACTCTGGGGCTTCCATAGAATTCATATTAACTGTTAAATCCACCGGTCCAGATCCAAAATTGCACAGGGAAGCCGAGATGATGTCACCTGGGGCAAGAGGGGTGACCTCTGTCTACGCAGCATGGAAGCGTCTGAAGGCACCAATGTGGAAGGGGCTGGCTTGCGGAGGGAGAGGAAGCAGGAGGCGTCCAATTGAGGAGTGGTTCGAGTGGGAGACTCAGAGCCTAAAATCTCAAAGTGATTGCAGATGGAGGGGTGAAGGCCAAAGGTCTCAAAGCGAAGGTGGATGGAGGGCTGGAGCAGAAATTCATATGGACAGACAATTGAAGAGGAGCGACAACGAAGGAGGAATCGTCTGAGGCCATGAAGAATGTCAATTGGCAGTGTTGAGGGCAGTTAAGAAGGCCAACATTTAACTGAGTAGTGCCCCCAAAATAATAATATTTGACTAGTTGTGAGATGATTGTACTTGCTTGCTAGATATTTTCCTTACAACATAAACAAAATATTTTCAAGTTACACAATTAAATAAAATTTCCAACAAAATTTATCAATTTTATTGTTAAGGGGTTATTTTTTAATGAAGGAAGATAGTTAAAAAGAGTATCTTCTCTGTATTAAAGTTGAATATACAATTTCCTATAAAACATAGGATTACTTTATTGCATATATATGAGGATTTCCAAGTTTTCATAAACCAGATGAAATGAGAAACACGAATAAGAAACTACACCCTTCTACCTAATTATGAAAACATTTCTTAACAAATCTCTTTATTTACACATATTTCATTTGACCATGTATATAGGTATAAGAGCATAGAAGTAGATACCCTATCAAAATTTGGATTGGATCCAGATAGAGGCACATGTAAAATCACGAAAAATAAAGAAGGTGTTAACAATGTTGTATACTGCCAACATATATACATTCCCAATTAGACCTCACACCATTTAGTGTAGGATTCCCATCCAAAATATGATTCAACTGTCATTTACTTAAAGATATGCCTTGGATTTAGCTATCAGCACAAGATAGAAGCACAAATGTCCTTTTGAATGAGTAAGTGAGTGCACCTTGTGAGTGTTCAATTGAAAATTTATTAAGGCTCTCTTGCTGTGAGGGGAAAATAAAGTGAGCCTTTAAGGGAGAAGTAATAATACTACCCTAATGGAGACACACTTGAATAATAAAGACACGTCTAACATCAAGAGAGATATTTTACATAGATGCAGCGATGATTATACACATTACAACACATTTCCAATAAGTAAGCATCGAAGTCACCAAAATAGTTCAATTACGCAAGTACAAGTGAAAGCCAACATGAACCATAAACATTCAAAGAATAGTCTTAGAAACATTCACAATCCATGTGTGAAAATGTGTTGGTTTGGAAGGCTTCAATACTAAGAAAAAATCCCAAGATACATAAATACAAGGAACATAACTAGCTTCAATAGTGGAGCGTCTGATAGCCATTACTTGCTCCCCAAAAGTGCTAACTCTATCTAATGCCTTGTAGGAGAATCTAAGCTTAAAATTACTCTACATGAGAAATGAGGATCCTTTTATAACTTGAGGCATGACCTTCCGCATCCCCATGACCATAGACTTTCTAACTTCCAATGACCTTTGGAGTTCTACAATCTTTGGAATTCCAAATTACTTTTGGAATTACATATGAATTTTGGTATTACATGTCTTTTGGACTTCCATGACTCTTTAGTTCATATATGACTCTTGGAATTCTGCTTGTTTGTATTTACAATGATTACAACATTACATGATGAATTCCACATCATCATATGATGAAGACATGACATGTCATTATCTTTGATGACTGGGGTATAATAGTGACTGATGACATGGAATTTCTTCAGTGGTGACAAGGCTACCACTTGTATCTTCATTCTTCATGCAACTTTAATCGTTTAGGTCATTATCCTCCAAAGGGTCTTTGATCTAATGGAGTCTTTGAGATGATTTGATAATCAATATTCAAGTGTGTTCTTTATTTTTCCAATAATTTATTTAATCATTATCTTTGCCTGATCTTCCTCGTGCGTGATTTTCATGTTGTTCCTGAGTATACCTGTGTCTGCAATCACACATGATGAGAAACCATCAACCTAAAAATCTCCTATTCTACCATGTTTGATGAAAATTTTATGTTCATGCCTTATTAGTGTGCTTAAAGGGAAAAAATGATCTTTTGGGCACAAGGGAGCACTTTGAAAGGCTTAAGAGCTGAGAGGTGGAGGTTTCAGGGCTTCGAGATGCGTTCATGTGCTCAAGAGAGGGAAGCAGTCAAGGCAAGGCACACGGCGCAAGTCCGAAGGATGAAGGAGGATGATTCGAGCTTCCCAAGTGCACTGTGCTCTCAAGGGAGAGAAGGAGGGCGCAAGGTGCACTCTTGAAGGCTAAAGGAGGAAGGCTTCGAGACTTCGAGATACACTCATGCACTCAAGAGGCCCAGGAGGGTGCATGACGCAAGTCTGAAGGCTGAAGGGTGATGCTTCGTGCCTTCGAAGTGCGCTTATGCGCTCGAATGGTCTAGGAGGATGCATGTCACATTGTGGAAGGCTGAAGGGTTGAGCTTAAGGCCTTCAAGGTGTGATCATGCACTCAAGGAGGGCACACTTCTTTGAGTCGAAGGAGTGCGCTCAAAGGAAGACTTAGTCTGTAGAAGGGCGCAATTCAGAACATGGAAGGGGAAAGAGGCTTAAGAAGTGCACTTGGTGCTCTTGGAGAGCACATATCACACTCTTGAACAATGAAGGATTCCTGATCAAGGCTTTAGAGTGCGCTCATGCGCTCTTGGCATTAATGGGTTTTCTTTGAAACAAAATTTTTGTCTAAGTCTGGGATATAGGGCAAGGGGTGAATAAGATGAGTTTACACCTAACACCATATGTGACTCATACCAACTCATCGATAAAACTTATAAAAGATTGAAAAATGATATGTATACATCAAAACGCCACTTTGTACACATTCCCCAAGTACAACGAGGGAAGTGTGTGGGACTGTGACCCAAAAGTGTTGTTTTAAAACAACAAAAGATATTATGACCATGAAATGCACTTAAAGATTCTTTAATCAATGCAACGACACTTGAGAGCATTAAAGAACACTTGAAACACATAGAATAACATGAGACAACACTTGATGATCAAGTCGACACTAGATACAATGGTTTGATAGGCTCCAAAACTTAAATGTGATGAAATTTTGGAGAGTGTTGTAGTAGCGATAATAGAAGGCTTAACAATGTTTTCTTAACCCTTTTGGAGATAAATAGTTTCTACAAACATATTGCCTTTTCTGGCTCGTTTTTATTTTTTATTTTTTTGAGTATTTTCTACTATTTATGAGATATCTATAAGTGACATATATAGTCTTTTTTAAGAATAAAATAGTAAAAATTTCAAAATGATACAATTCTTTGAGGAACATATAATGGGATATCAAACCTCAAAAATTAAGAACTAAAACATCTACATGTTCCTTTATTCAAAATAGATAGCTATTTAAATGTCAAAACACATTCTAATTTTGTTTTATATAAATAAAATTGCTAAAAAAATTTCCTCCAAAAAAATCTATGACTTAATTATTGATCTCTAAAACCCGTTACCTTTTTAAATTCCTTGCAAGAAAGGTTTTTTCCCTAGTCTAATTTCCTAATTTTTATGCATCCCTTGTAATAATTATTTATCTTATTCTCCATAAAGTTTGTTCTCTCTTATTAATTTCATTAATTCTATAATATTTTAAACTTGATTAGGACGTGTTAGAGAATTATTCTCTCTAATTAATTTCATTAATTCTATAATATTTTTAACGTATTAGAAAATTATTTATTATATTGATGCCAATAAAAAGATGGTAAAAGTTGATTTAACAACTTCCATATTTCTCCTTTGTATTAACCAACTTCCATATTCTTACTTTACATTTATCTCCAAACTACCATGCGACATGTTGACACATATTCTATTCACTTCGTTGTAGCCTCTCTCCCTTGTTTAACTTGCATTCATTTCCATTCCCCATTTTATATTTGGCACTCCTTTAATATTCCCTCGCCTTTTGACAATTCACACTGAGATATATGAATACATAATAATAAATCGATAAGCAAAGGCAACTTCATATTATACTTAAATTTTTTTGGTTTGGCCAAGTTTTAATTAATAATAGTGTTCCAATCCTTATAATGTTACCTAGACTCAATGCCTCCAACTATTCATGTGATAGAGTGTCAAGTGAATTATCTTTTGGGATAGAGTTCAATAATTTAATATCCTATATTTAGGAAAGGGATGAAGCATAAAATAAATTGGATAGAAAGTTCATCATGCTTGATAGCTATGAGAATTGGTATTCAAATAGTTGACATCACCCATTAAAAAAAAACACAAAAAAGAAAGTGTACAATAGTTTAGAGGTGGTCATGAACAATGTGAACAACATACAATTACCTTTTATCATTGAAGGAGAGCCCAACGTGAAAGTGGTAGGTATAAAAAGTTATGTCTATAATACTTAGATTATAATATGTTTAATGTTAGAATCAATTAACACAAAGGGACATGTGTGAGCAATACTTAGATTAGAATATGTTTAAGGTTAGAATCAATTAAGGGACATGTGTGAGCATGGGATTAATTAACATGCTAACACAATATCAACTCATAAATTAAAAACATAAATAAATAAATAAAACACTCAAGCAAATGACAATAGAATCTCTAATAAGAATGCTAAACAATTGGTAAGGCAATATATTATGAATTAAAATATATTGAGTTCTCACAGTATCAACTCATAAATTGAAAACACAAATAAATAAATAAAACAAACAAAGACAATAGAATCTCTAATAGGAATGCTAAACCATTGGTGAGGCAATATATTATCAATTAACATATATTGAGCACTCATTAGATAGTCTTAATGAGATGACTAAGTATTTATATAAAATAGTATTTGTGGAACCATCAATATAAAATAAATTGCATTAATTTAAATAATTATGTATGAGGAAAAAAATGTTATGGCATGGTTAGGGGAGGGACGCTACTAGTTGGATGATCCCCTTTGACCCATCCAAATGCTATGTAGATGTACACAATGGTCATATCACACATCTCCATATCACGCAGCCACATTTTGGGAAATTTTGTAATAAACATCGATGCGAGTTGAGCGATTTAGGGTTTTCGTTTGTCATGAGTTGTGGAGGGTTCTCGAACCATTGTGTGTGTCTATTCGGGTCCGATGGTTGAGCGTTTGGTCTCCTTGGTACTTGTGCAACCTTGTACAATGTTGGTCGCAACCATCACCATTCTTGGCATTGCAGAGAGTGGGTTATGCTTAGTCTTGGTTCTTGGTTCGTCATGCTATTCCGTTGTTATCTTATGCAGAGTTTAGTTTACTGGGATGGTTGTTCTTCCCCATCGCACACCGACAACTAGGGTATTTGTCTGTGTTCGACCTTTTGAGGGATTTTTCTCGGATCAGACGTGGATATGGTTGTTTTGTGCTACAGAGGGTTTATTTGCAAATAATTTTCCATTTTTCAACAATGTTTGAAGTATTTTTTAGGGTTTTGCTGCATGTAGGTTTCAAATTTCTATTGGTGGTTTAGGGATATTATTGCATGTGGGTTTCAAATTTCTATTAGTGTTTTATGGTTTCTCTACATGTGGGTTTCAATTTCTATTTGTGGTTTAGGGTTCTTACTGCATGTGGGTTTCAAATTTCTATTGGTGGTTTATGGTTTTGCTACATGTGGGTTTCAAATTTCTATTGGTGGTTTAGGGTTCTTGCTGCATGTGGGTTTCGAATTTTTGTTGGTGGTTTAGGGCTTTGCTGTATGTGGGTTTTGAATTTATATTAGTGGTTTAGGGTTCTTGTTGCATGTGGGTTTTGAATTTCTATTGGTGTCTTATGATTCTTTATGCATGTGGGTTTTGCTGGTTTAGGGTTTTGCAAATAGTGGTTATTTTTCTATGAAAAATGATGGATATACTTTCTGTATTTTTTCATTATTTTTCTGTGACATATGGTGGATATTTTTCTATGACCCAATTTTCTAAATAAATAAATTATAGTGTGTGCTATAATTTTAGTCAAATTGCTGCAATATATGTGTTATAGTTGTTGGTTTCTTGTTATGGAATCAATCGCTGCCAATGTTAATACTTCTTGTTGATCCCTAGGACTCAAAACACTAAAGAATATCATTAGAGAACTACCATATATTTTCTTAGAATGCTAATTATGGTTGTTGCATTGTTGTCCAATGGAAATTGCCTTCTTGTGTTTAGATTGGAAAATTAATCATGGCATTGTAAGGTTGAGTTCAATTTCATAACATTTTAGGTCTTAATTGCGCCTATATATATATATATATATATATATGAAGCATTTTCACACATTTCTGTGAAATTTTTATGAAGTGTCTTAATTCATTTATGTGAAAATTTCATTGAAACATAAACTATTGGGCAATCATAATGAAGAAACCCTATAATAGTATTGTGCTATGTGAGGTTTTAAAGATGAATGTTATGACTAAAAGTAGTGTTGAAGCACTGGTTGTCATTTTAATTGTTTTGTTTTGGAGCATAATCATCAAACTCTTTAGGGACTTGATGTAGAGGCCTTATGCATTCCTTGTTATGGAAGTAATCAGTGGATGTTAAAACTTCTCGTTCATCCCTAACACTCAAAACACTAAAGAATCTCATTAGAGAAATACCATATATTTTCTTAGTATGCTCATTATGGTTGTTGCATTTTTGTCCAATGGAAACTGCCTTTTTGTGTTTAGATAGGAAACTAATTGTGTTTGGATTTGGAAAATTAATCGTGGAACAATAAGGTTGAGTGCAATTTCATAACATTTTCAGGTCTTAATTGTGCCTATAAATATGAAGCATTTTCACACATTTCTGTGAAAATTTTATCAAGTGTCTTAATTAATTTTTGTGAAAAATTTATTGAAACATAAAACTATTGGGAAGTCATAGTGAAGCAACCCTGTAATAGTATTGTGTTATGTGATGTTTTGAATATGGATGTTGTGATTAGAAGCAGTGTTGAAGAAATGATTGTCATTTTAATTGTTTTGTTTGGGAGCATAATTGTCAAACTCTTTAGGGACCTGATATGGAGGCCTTATGCATTCCATAACGTTGTCAAGGTTGAAATCAATGTCTGTTTCCATTTGGTAATTGTTTCTTCTCAGGAGAGACATTTTTCTATTGGTATGGAATCCATCCAAGGTTGTATATTCCAAAACCTGGGCTAATCAAGGAAGATTTATTGAATAAATTTGGTTACTATGGAAATAAGACACCCATGCCTTTTATGTTGGATTTGTTAGGGTGGGGATTGATTTTTGTAGATCGATTGGGATGGGTGAATCACAGGAGGATCGTGAGCCCTGTCTTCAACATTGATAAACTTAAGGTTTGGATTCTTAGAATGTCTTACAATCACTCTATAATAAGACTTGCTAATAGGTGAGGAACTATAACATTTTCTTGACTAAGTATTTGAAGGTTTTGGTACTTTACAAACCATTGTCACCTTACAATGTATCTAGAACTATTGAACATAAGTATGCTACAAACCAACAAAAGGGCTATATCATAAAGTAAACCACAATTGCACAAAGTGTGTTGTGAAATATTACATTAAAATATATGTGAAATGTTATATTAATCATGCAACATATTGCATCCTTGAAAAATCCACATTGTGATGTGGTTACAAAAATAAGACATGCCACCCCTATGCTTGATGGCCTCCATTTCTTGCATTGCTAAAACTTGTTGAGTTTCCCTCCCGAGCTAAGTATGGTGACCTACCCAAGATTGGTTAATTGGGATATTTCCATATGTTTGAGTCCAATTTTCTCCTTGTAGCCATGGAGGGACTAAGTAGCCTAAGTGTCCACTTGTTCTACTAACCCCAACACTAAGTGGAAGTGTCCTATAATCACACATAAGATTTAAACCTGCAGTGGTAGGGGTATAAGAGGTGGGCATAACCTCTGGTTGATAACGGGGGATTGGGATGTTAATCAGGCCTTGGTATGATGGTTTGTGCACTGCAATGTGGTCCAGAGTGTTGGACATCATCCTATTTGCCTCAAACTGGCTTGGACCATAGTCCTCCATATCTGTCACCCTTCCTCCTTTTTCCAACACTTTTTGAAGCTTTCTTTCCTCCCTCTCTTGCCTTGCCATTTTTTTTTTATGTTTTATATTCCGTTTCTTTTTGTCTTTCCAACCTTTCCTTTCACCAAGCTTCTGCTGTTGCAATCCTTGCAACTCTATTTTCCTTGGCCAAATAATTTTTTCTTTGTTTAGGTTCATGATTTTCATTTTTTTTTTTAGATTTAGACTCAAAAAATAACATAATATAGTCTTTAGAGGTGAGAAGCTGTGAAATTATCCCTAAACGAAGACAATTTTTTTGTTGAGTGCCTTGATGAGGCCTTCACACTCTCTACTGCTAGCTTTAGGAACATACCAAGTCTTTGCTATTTCATTGTCACGTATCCCTCAGGACATGAAATTTTCCTTTCAACCTCTAGGACGACTGATTCCCCCCCCCCATTGTTGTCTTTGTATGGTACTTCATGTTGAATAAGTTCTTCTTCCTGTGATCCATTGTCCATAAAATAATGAACAAGTTCACTGTTTAACTCTAGTGGTTGTGAAGGCATGTCCATGATTTATTCATTGGTGGAAGGCACATTATGTGTGTTTATATTCATCATGGCCTCTGGCAACCATGAGGGTGGGGTTACCTGGTTTGGCATGCTCAATTTCTCATTGTTTAATCATGTTGTATTATATTTTGAAAAAAAGTTTGCATTACCATTCACATGATCAATTGCCTCATACGGAATATCGCATGCAGAAATAGCAGGTGGTCCAGTGGGTGTGACAACCTCCATGTTATTGACAGTTGGTTCATGGATGAACTATGTCTCAATCACATGTTCATCATCATCACCCTATAAGTGCCATTTAGAAAGGGACATCATACCTTTAGGAACAACAACATATTCCTACCCATCTACATCTTCTTGGGCATCAACATGGTCTTGTAAGTCCTTTTCTTCTTGACCTTCCACATCAAATTCCTAGTTGCAACCAGTATCATGCATAAGATCATCAACATTAAATGGACATATACTAGTCCTCCTAAATATATAATTGATATTAGAAGGTGTGAGATCCATTTTAAATGCTTTACTTGCAAGCTCAACTAGCTCAATCCTTTTTACCTCCACCCTTGTATTCTTTTCCATCCATGAAGCTCGCTCAAATATGAAATAGTTCTTGAAAGGCCCAAAAACACTGATATCAAGGAGTTGTAATCTATGAGTGGTGTTAGTGTCTGCCAGTCACCAGTGATCAAATATGCTCTTACAAGGTTTTGTTAGGATCTTAAAGTCAAATTTTTATGGTTTCAATAGGTCTTCAAATAAAAATTTAATCACTGACTAGTGTGTCTAGGTGTGTTACTACTCCTATAAAAAAATTCATGTTTTGGTCATTTCCATTGTTATGCGGAATTATGAATTACAGATAAAACATTATTCCATAAATGTGGTGCAATGCATTTAGAACAACAGGTTAAATACTTTGCAGATACTTTTCCTAACAGTAAATAGACACACATAATAGATCAAAAACTTACTTGGAGTCCAAGCGCTTCCAATTCTCTTTTTGTCTCTCTTGCTGTAGCTTCAAATCCAAGCTAGATCGCCAAAATATTTCCCACAAGAATGAAAACTAAACAACAAAGAGATAGAAATATACAGATGTATATTCAATTTATTCAGTTAAATTAATGAAGCATGAACCATATACATCAGATAAGAATTCATAATATGGAAGACAAAAGCTTATACATATACATATGTGGGAAAGTAAACAACAATATTTATTAATGGATAGAAGGGGAGGTTACAACTAGAGATTTATTTGATGTCACCATCTCGAACATCATCCCAGCCTGATCATAATGAACATCTCTCTAGCAACATATCACTCAAATCAATTCCTCAATTGAAATTCCACCAACATTTATCTACTCAAATTATTCCTCCTCAAGCACTAGGATCTGTGCTCAATTTATAGATGAGATGAAGGTAGTCTCATAACCAATGAATTTATAATAATAGGAAAGACATGTTCCCAAGCTCAGATGTATCAAATAGACACATGGATTCGAATTTTGACACATATGCACTCTTCTAGAAGGCACTGGCCAATTGGAGATTCCGGAACAATGAGAATTTCGCTCCTAATTGACCAACACACCCTTGAGTGTCGGGAAGTGATTTGCAGAGCACCCTTGAGTGGAGTTATAACATAGCCCCTTGAGAGACTGCGTTGGTGAGATCATAGGTGTTATAACATATACTTCAAATCTTGGAAACCTTGCAATGGAAGTCAGGGATGATTTGTCTTTGTTCTTTGTCTTAGGGCATGTAGCAACTGAAATGATAGGGGGTAATAGAGCCTATTCATTGGTTCTGGGGATGATGTCCAATTTAAATAGGTCATTGGGAATGGTGCCCAAATTGACCTATAACAAATTCCCCCCTAAAGCACGAAGTCAGAATAATAATAACAAGATTTTTTTGAATGAGATGCTTTACACTGTGATGGGCTAGAGCTAAAGCAGAGTGGCGACCTGCATCAATCTTATAATACATTACATCATGATATATCCTCTTGATCACAAATTGCTAAGGGAAGGCATTCCCATGCTCAACACATAAAATATCTAATAACATGTACATAGTGCAGAAGTTGTCTACATTGGAATGTTGCCCAATACAGACATGCCTACATATATAGGCCCATGTTTGGATAATGATCTGTATGTAAGGTCACCGTACAGATGATGTGTATAACAAACCTAAAATCGCAGCCTGTATGGTTGAAACTAGATCCAGGGTCTTCTTATCTCGTTCACTTGATCATTCGGGTACAAGTCTAGCCATGCGAATATATGATTTGTAGTCGAACATGGTAAGACATCGTTTGATTACCAGCCAATGATGTGAACTGTTAACAAACGTGAGAAAACCACCATTGATGTCAATAGCCCTCAAGGTACTGCAGTCCATTTCGTAAGGTGTGAATAGATGATTTGATGTCAACCGCCAAATAAAATATTCCGGTCTAAAATCTGGAAGCGAGGATCTTGTCGATGCTGTAAAAAGCCTCATGGTACTGGAATATGATGTTTCTAAGTGAACTTCCTAGATGATAATTTTCCATCGACAGGAAGCCACATTATTGCGAAATGGGAGTTACTGATTTCAGAGACAAAGGATGACTTGATATAGCAATGTTCAGGGATGAATTTCATGAGAATGAAGGTTTATGAGTATTACAGAAGGATGAGTATTCACTGGATGACTTCTCTTGAACATATCGGTGACATTGAGATGAGTTGGCAGCATTGACCCAAAACTAAAGTGAAGGTATGATGAGCCACAGGTATGAATGAACCGTCAAGAATATTACCCAACCCAAACAATCACGGTGATGGAGTGAAGTGTCATGTTCAAGAGCGACCTGATACCGTAAAAAGTTCTGTTCACTTTCCCAAATTTTCCCCGGTCATTTATCGACCAATACCTTTTTATTTTTTAACAATCTTGAGGAGGATAACATATGCTTGATCTATAATTCAACCCTTCGGGCGAACAATGTATCGCTATTTAACGTGTCTAGCGATGAATGAAACTTGATTCTTTCCATGATCGACAAGCTCATCGCTATTTTATGTTTTAACGAGCCTAACGACAGTGACAACCTGGTCCTTTTTCATATTTAGAGAGTTTGAAAAAGAGGATGAAAATAAAACTCCATAAGTACTTTTTCTTAAAGTTGTCGCTCAGATCCGAAAAAGTGTAAAATAATATCTAAGAGAACCTCTTTAGTCATGTTTGACCAAGGTATTCTTTTTTCGTAAATAATCTATCTCAGTTCGGAAAAAGGTTAAACTTATACTGAGTAGATATCAATTCATTTACTTTTACGTGCTCGAAAATACAAGTGCTCGGAAATCTTTTCACATTATCGGAGTCTAAAAAGAGCTAAAAGAAGACTCCAAGGGTTCCTTTTTCGCTGTTATCGAAGCTCGAAAAAGATATAAAAGTGCGCTTCAAATCCTTTTTCATTTTTAACAAAGCTTGAAAAATAAGGATAAAAAGTATGCTTTGTGGTCAAATAATTCTTGAAATAAATCTGCACAACTAATCTGTTCATCAGTTGTAAAACCTATTCAGAACAACATCAAATGGTTTAAAAATACCTGTTTCATGATAAAAATAGAATAAAACCATAGTCACAGCAAAAAATATTCATTGCAAACAATTAAATGTCTAATAAAAAGAGTTTTATTATTCATTTTTACCATTCAATAGTTACCATTTTCATTTTGGAGCTCTGAACCTGTTTTTACCCCCGAACTTCAGCAGTTGATTGGGTGCAATAGGTAAGAATGTTTTGAATGCCCCCTACAAGAGCTCATGTCAAATGCCCCCTGTAAGAGAAGATGCCCCCCAAGCTTCATTTCATTCACCTAAGTAGAATACTAGTTACTCATAGCTGGATGGAATGAAGGTTCATTATAGGGGAGGATTTGTTTCATTTTTTAACGAGATTGACACAAGAAAAGAACTATACCCATGAATTGTTTCATTTTTTAACGAGTTTGACACAGTAAAAGAACTATCCTCATAGCCTGTTTCATTTTTTAACGAGGTTGACACAATAAAAGAACTATCCTCATTTTACAATTGGACTAGTGAGTGTGAGCTGGAAAATACGTAGTCGAATAGAGTCATCATTTAGGGAGTTTGATGAACACCACAAATGATAAGTCATAACATGAGCCGATGGGTCTTCCCAGGGTTTCCATTGAACTTAGGAATATCTGAGGGTAATTTGTGAGGTATCACCAGCAACCAAGGAGAATAGTTGATTGGATAATTGGTTAGTCGATTTAAATTTGGTAACTCTAAAGTGGCAAAAAAAGGCAACAATCGATTAAGGTCAGGTTGAGCATAGCTAGGGTATGATGGAATTGCTTGAGCAACAAGCCTTTGAGCACCAACATAAGGAATCTGCTGCTGGTAACCCAGATATGGGTTGTTTTGATAAGCAAACGCTTGAGGATTCTCTTGACCAAAACTTGGGTACGATACTTGTTGAAATGAAGGTTGAGGCATTTGCATCTGAGGCTGCCAAGGGGTCTGTCCACCAATGTTATAACCCAAATTAGGATAAATTGGATTCAGTTGAGGATAAGTATAACCTGGTTGTGGCTGTGACATCCCATAAAATGGTAAACCAACTTGTGAATATATGATTCCAGGTACAGGTTGTTGTTGTAAATTGGCTGAACGATTTGGATTCTGTGGGCCCAATACTTGATGGTATTGAGTTGAAGGACCCGCCTGAAACGGTTGCTGTACAGAATTTTGATTCTGTAACAGGGGTAAAGATGTATTAACAAGTGGAAGTGATGTGGGGTTAACAGGTTGAACTGGTTGATACGAGTGTACAACCGTTTGTGATTTGATAGGCAGAGTGGGGTGCCATTGACAATTATTCATTTCAACATTAGGTTGACCAAAAAATGGAGTACTTTCAAATTGGGTGACCAAAATTCCCCCCCCTGCATGAGGAGGATAATAATATGGAAAATATTTCTCTCCAAATGCAGGGAGTCCAGTTGATATGGTACTAGATGGAATATACCCGGAAGGACTAACTTGATATTTCCATGATGATGTGTATAAAGAATCAAGCCGTTCAGTACTCACTATAGGTTTACCAGTTAGAATACCAGACGATGGCATTGGTGAAGTCCATGGGTTTGAAGATGCACCAGAAAAAAATCCAGATAAAGATTTATAACCTGATGGGACCATAGGGCCACCATGAAAATATGATTCTAGTGAAGTTGTAAATATCGACGGGGTAGCGAGGGCAGGTACTGACGTAATTGGAACAGATGGCTCAATCGAAGATGTTGGTTCAGGCATGGTTACTTGACGAAATTTATACCCTTTTGAATCGACGGGAATGTGAATAGGAACAGGATCAACAAAAGTAGAGGGTGGTGATTGAGGAAAAGACTCGTACAGGTAAAGAAATTCCCCAAAATGGGTTGGAATTAAAGGTGTCTCATCTTGTGGGATTTATTCAATCGAAATCAAGCCATGTGGAAGTATTTCACCATCAGGCCCAAAGTATATTTCAGGAGGTTGACTGTGTGATATGGGAGACTCAATGGCTACAAAATATTGTGGGATGACCAATGGAGAAACAAATTCCGGTTGTTCAACTTCGGGGTTCAGATTTTATGGCAAAGAAGAGACAAGATCTGGATCAACTTCCGGTTGAACAACGTCGGGTTCAGGAGGTATGGTCTCATTGATTGGATGGATCGTGACCACGGGTAGCTGTGAGGACTCCGTCTCGACAACAGTAGACAAACCAAGATGCATAGAAACAAATTTTTCTGACTCTGGTATATGGGAAGATGATGGTTCACTAGAGGTGCCGATAGTACTGGTTTCGGTAGAATGATGTCGCCTTCGCTGACCAAGAGTAACTTCTGGTGGTAAAGGTGGTTTCAATGTTAATCTACGTGAATGATGGGGAAAAGGATTTTTTTCTTCCACGATGACTGATTTATTTTAACCAAAAGAAAATAAACAAAATAAAAGTGTAATGCTAGGCAAAAGGTTTACCAAGAAACTGTGAACTACATAATACCTCCTGGCGAACCAAGAAGTATGGGCAGGCAATCTCCTCGAATGTTATGTTCGGTGTATCACAATTTACAAGGTGGCTGACTCGGTTCACTATGGATGGATAGAAACCTAAATTTTTCCTCCCAAATATAACCAAAGGCACGTGGAGGTCCAAGTCTGTATTAGCATTGTCTAATGAAAAATCGCACAGTTAGAGCACCCCTTTATACTTTTCGTACTGTAACACCGCTTGATATACCCAAAAGTACATGGACGAGCTACGATATACTTACGTACATGGAGTGAGGTATCACACTCGGAATGTATCGCAGAAAATTAATGACAGCTGCTATGTTTTATGACGCCAAAACACGTCTCTAGCCTAGACCTTCTAAATGTTATCATTATGGTTCCAATTATTTGTTAGGTAAATTGAGGTAAATTTTAAGTTGATCTTGTTTATCAATTTTCCTTTCAAGGTTCACCGCAATGATGTATTGGAAATTCCTAAAAGGAAAACTAAAATGATAAGCAATATTTTCACTTTTAGTTTTTCAATGAAACTACCAGAGGGAAAGAGCAATCAATTTGAGAGCAAACAATCAAAGAGCACAAACTAAAATGCAACTTTCCTAATTGTTCCTATGCAAAACACACAATCCACTACATGCAAATGTAGGTTTTTATTTTTATTCCCTTTAATGTGAATGCAGAAAAGGAAAATAAGTGCATCAAATCAATAAAAACAAATGCCTTTTACTTTGAGAAATGAGGAATTTGAACAACAATTTCTCTTTTTAGGAAAAATGAAGATTTTAACTTCAATTTCTCCTATAGGAAACGAAGAATTTAACGACAAATTCCTTTTCAAAAGAAAATGGATCTAATGCAGTAATAAAAATACTTTGAAATTAATTCGTCAACGATAAAGAAAAACACTTTAAATAAACATTGAACAAACTTTTGTTTCAAAGGAGGAAGAGGTAGGTAAAGTCACTGGTCAATATGAATCATCAGGAACTTTGAAAACACAACAAACAACAAATTGAAAGCATATGCAATGAACAATTCAATGGAATTTGGTTGGTTGTAGGGGGCAACACAGTCTCTAAAGGGAGACCGTGCGTTGCAACACACCCTTGAGTGGGAGACAGTGCTATGCAAGGAAATGTGTCCTGTTCAACAGTGTGTTGGGCGTAGCAGAGAACAAAAACTCAAGCTTTTTAACACACTTCTAATGCAAATTTGAATTCAAAAAGCCTAATATTTTAGAGCAAATTATACTGGGTTGATAACAGAGGCAAAATACACTAAGGATGAAGGGTAAAATCCCCAGCGGAGTCGCCAATTTGTTATGCGGAATTATGAATTACGGATAAAACATTCTTCCCTAAATGTGGTGCAATGCATTTAGAAAAACAGTATAAAGAATTTTCAGATACTTTTCCTAACAATAAATAGACACACAAAATAGATCAAAAACTTACTTGGAGTCCAAGTGCTTCCAATTCTCCTTCTGTCGCTCTTTTTGTAGCTTCAAATCCAAGCTAGTTCGCCAAAATATTTCTGGCAAGAATGAACACTAAAAAACAAAGAGATAGAAATATACAGATGTCTATTCAAGTTATTCAGTTAAATAAATGGAACATGAACCATGCACATCAGATAAGAATTCATAATATGGAAGAAAAAAGCTTATATAGATACATATGTGGGAAAGTAAACATCAATCTTTATTAATGGATAGAAGGGGAGGTTACAACCAGTGATTGATTTTATGTCACCATCTCCAACATCATCCTAGCCTCATTACAATGAAAAAATCTCCAGCAGCATATCACTCAAATCAATTCCTTAATTGAAATTCCGCCGACATTTCTCTACTCAATTTATTCCTCCTCAAGCACTAGGGTCTGTGCTCAATTTATAGATGAGTTGAAGGTAGTTTCATAATAAATGATTTTCTAATAATAGGCAAGACATGTTACCAAGCTCAAAGGTATCAAATGAACACATGGATTCTAAGTTTGACACATATGCACTCTTCTAGAAGGCACTGGCCATGTGGAGATTCTGGAACAATGAGAATTTCATTGCCAATTGACCAACGCACCCTTGAGTGTTGTTGGAACAGGGTCTCCTACAAACTGTGAAACTGGTCCATTTTGAATATTTTTGATTAGATTTAGTGTAGCGCAGGGGTTTTGGGGCAGGTCAAAGCCCCGAACACATTGTAATGGGTAAAAGGGTAAACCGGGGGTCCGAAAACCACGGTTTGCGGACCATAGGAAAGTCTAGGCTAGATGGCTATAAATAAAGGGACATTTTGTATTGTAAAGAATAAGAATGATGAGATATTGATACGATTTTTGGTTTAAGCTATCTGTTTGGGTTTTTGGGGAAAGGAATCCTGCTGGCTGTGTGCTCGGAGATCCAAGTCCAACTGTGTGCGGACCCTGCTGTTGTGTGCGCAGGTTGGGAAGGGAATTGTAAAGAGGAATTGATGAATGAATGAATAAGAAAGATTGATAAAGGATTGGATCTGTGAGTACTCTTGTGCGAATGGTTGGCAATTGCTGTATTGTGCATTTTATGTCTTTAAGCTGTGAAGATCTGCGTAAGTGTGTTTTCGGATCTGGATCTTTTCTGTTCTATTTACTTATTGCTGTGTTACTATCATAAAAGCATATACTTATATATATAGCGCACGTGGATGCGAACCAAGACCTAATTAACCCTGCGCAGAAAAAGGTAATCTGGGAATTATAAGACCTAGCGCAGCGCTGATTGCCTTACCCATCCTTTCTCAGGGTGCGGAAACCTAGTTCTAGCACCCACCCATACTACTTCGAGTGAGACTTTGACCTGCGCAAGCAGGTCACTGCCGAAAGGACCAGTAGTATAGGGGTTTATTGGAAAACCTTGCACACTGAACCTGGGTCAGGACCCCTCAAGCCAACAAATGGTTTTGTTTCTGAGACCCTAGAAGTCGAAGAAAGGGATCGGGTACTGACAAGAGAATACTGGAGAAGGGCACCTACGACGGGCCCCTAGGAAACCATGGCGGTACACTTGCAATTACCTACCTTCAGAGGCATGACTGATGAAGACATGGAGTGGTTTTCGTTTGTGGCAGATTCGGTATGGGTTGTGCAGGGCATGGTAAGTGATACTATGAAAAAAGCATGGCTATCCTTAGCCTTTGATGGAAGAGATTTGGACTGGTATATGGGGTACATTTCGCAAAATAGGGGCGCAAATATCCAGAACATTAAGGACTCCCTGAAACAACAGTCTCGGAAACCTGAAGCTTACTCTCAGGTTGTGGCAGAACTAAAAGATTTGAAGCAGAGAGCAAATAAGCCTGTATGGGAAGCAGATCAACGCCTAAAAAAAGCTATCAGAGAAGGAGAATTTTAGTACGATGACAAACAGCTTATGGAATGGTTCATCACAATGCTACTCCCTCACCTGCGCATACCTATGGGTCACCAGACTTTTGACTCACAAGATAAAGCCTTGAAAGCTACCATGAAACTAGAAGATACGCCTATGAAGGATGTTGTGTTGGAGGTACAGAAAATCCAGGTGCAGCTTGGGGCTATGCACCAAGAAATTCAGAATCTACAATGGGAGAAAGGCAGAGAGGCTGGAACAGAAATAGGTCACACGATAGGCCACCTGCGAATACAAGCACATAGTCCAGGCCACCCGGGATCAGGGGCGGATAGTCCAAAATAGCGGAGCTCAAGGGGATCTAAATTTTGGTATAGAGAGAGCTACAGAGATGGGTTGCGTAATACCAACCAAGACACCAACGTTTTCAAACCAAAGAGACACTGGTGCTGGTTTTGTCGGTCAGTTGGCCATGAGGAGCAGGACTGCCGAATCCATAATGAAGTAATGGGCTAGGGAAGGTCACTAGAAGACCCTACCTCCCCAAAAACCCCCTCGGGCAGGGGTGACTCCCCCTCTGGAAAACGGGATGGGAGCCGAAGCGGAAGCGCAGGTCGGGGTCGGGGCCAGTCGGTCTGCTATAACTGTGGTGGCACGGGGCATTTTGCGAAGGATTTTTTGAACCCCTCACGACAGTCTTGTAGGTATTGCAGATAGTTGGGATATACGATGGAAGATTGTCCGGCCCTAAAAACAAAGATACAGGAAAAGCAGCTCCCGTCTACACAGAAGGTGCGGAGGGTCTAGACCGAGCTAAGGGGTAAGAACCCAAAGGTAAATGTGGTAACACGCAGTGGATTGGTGACTAGGGGAGCTAAGGAGGAGGAAGAAATAGACGCATTGATCCGCAAGGTAGTTAGCAACCAAGAAGAACTGGACTTGGACATAGCAAGGGAAATGTTTATGGAAGCTCGGAAGGACTTCCTCGAGACTAGAGTTTCGCCATCTTCGCACCCGGGGGATGAGGAGGTAGCGGAGGAGGTTAAATCCTTCCTACATGCATGCATAAGGCTGTTGCGCAACCCCTAGGCAATACAGAATCTACAGGCTATACTAGAGAGCTGCGCAACATGCACTTCCCTGTCACCCTACATTAAGGATGTGCATAAGTTATACAAATATCAAAGACGCACTGGTAGGGAAATGCGGCTGATAGTCCAGATCAGAAACTATGAGATGGATCGAGTTATCTTAGACCTCGGATCAGACGCCAATATACTACCTAAGCACACTTGGTAACGCATGGGGGAACCCAAGCTAGAAAGATCCACCATCCAGCTTCGAATGGCCAATTACCAGAAAATAGTACCTCTGGGGAGGCTCTCTGGGATTCTCGTGGATATTGCAGGGGTACGCGTCTAGGTTGACTTCGAAGTCATTCAAATCTTTGGGGATACGGATCCCTACCCTGCGCTACTGCGGTTGGATTTGGCTATCAACTTGGGCGGTATCATTAACCTAAAAAACGAAGCATGGTATTTGAAAATAATGGCACATGAGTCGTTGTGCCATTAAACCCTACAGAAGGAAAATGTTATACGGAACATATACAGGGAGATGGGGATTATATCTATAAGTTGATAGCACGAAATAGGGACAACCCAACCCAGGACGCAGTACCGTGCTACGAGGGGAATGTTGAGGATCCTAGTAAGGAACTAGAAAATTGGCAGAACCAGTTAGGTGAAGCTTGTACGCTGCGTTGTCTTCATATCACAATGGTCCCAGAGGAAAGGGCTGGAGTTAGGCCAGGCCTAAGAAACTGCAGTGAAACCACCCCGAGCGAAGATCAGGTTGACCCACGACTAGGCGATAGGTTCCCTACGACACCTGTAGGTTCAGTAGGAAGCAACCCCCTGCATCGTGCCACCTCTGCGACAACAACACAACTAAGGGTCAGGCGGTATGTTTCGACACTAGTAGAACAAATGATAAAAACTTCTTGGTCTTGGGACAAGAGCTAACTAGGAGGCAAGCCTGTGTTGGGGGAAGATAGGCAGCTGTCACAACTAGGTAACCTTAGCGTGACAAGTACGCCAAGATCTCTGGGGACACGAAAAATAGCCGTTGGCACTGTACCTACCGGTAAAAAGTAGAAGTTACCATTAAGAAAAGCAGCTTCCGAGCCTTTGTCAGGACAAGTTATGGGAAATTTTTACCGTTCCTTGGGAAACCCACCTCGAGTAAAATGTCCCTCTCCATCCTATGACTGGAAGTGCTTAAAAGGGGGCAGGATAGTCCAACTAGCGGTATTGTCTCATTATACAACTGGCCTGCTTCAAGCGTCTTGTGGAAGCATTTGAGCAACAAAATTCTTCATAACCGCAATATCCCTCTCATGTCTGGTCAACCTCCTCCGTCGGATAGTGGTCACCCAAAGCCAGGATTCATTTTCCATGCCAGGATGCTGATTACGACCCCTGCCGAAACCTCCGCTCCGATCTAGCCTGAGGTTGAAGAAGTCCTGGAGTATGAGCCCGAGTTAGAGGAAGTCCCTCCCTCGATGGTCACAAGGAAAGGCAAGGAGAAAGCACAAATCTCGGGGAAAACCCCAAAAGCGGCAAGAAGGCCTCGAAGCTCCCCAAGACGTGCCAGGCCCCAACCCTCAAAATAAGATGAACAGGAGGGTGCTCTACCAACTAACCCGATCAATTGGTTACCCCCCTTTGTTCAACCATGAAGGCCGTCTACACGAACGCCGAAAAGCTTAGATGGCTTGGTCACCTACCTGCAAACCCCGCTGACCCCAAGAGAGGTCCCCATCCTCAGTGATCGCTGTGGATGCCTCCATGAGGTCAGGTTCGATGACCACGATCTGGCAGACCATGACACCCTCCCGGAATTGGCCCTTGCATTATACTTTGAGACAATCCATAAGGATGATGGAATCACGATAGTCCCTCAGCACTGGGTATGCAGCTTGGCAGGATCCGAACTCCTGAATTTGCTCCGAATGCCCACTTTGGCCACTAAAACATCACAGATCGGTTGGCTCGCCAGTTACTCGCCCTCATTCACAATGGTTTCTTATGGATTCACGAGAGGGTCCCTATTGATGCTGCGTTGATCCACAAGATTACAGGACTCCTGATGCAAGGGCCACACCCGCTATCGCAGGTTGGGAAGAAGTATGAAGCCGCTATCGCTGCATTTGTCTGGGAGACCTATGCAGCACAAAGAAATCAACGGGGGTTTGTGATCCAAACCATCAACGACCCTACTACGCAAATGGGTACTTGAATTTTAGCCTGCAAACTAATGAGGAGGTGCCAGGTTGTGACTGTCCCTGCCTATGTAATCCAGGTAGCTGGACAGTGCGCGAAGGGTGTTTTTTTCAATTGGGCTCAATACTTGTGCGAGGAATTTCTAACTAATGTCTGCGAATCTCAGGAGCATGGGACATATTTCTTCTATTCGTGGTTATTATTCCTAATAGCACTAGTCGCCTGGGACAAACCGGAGGAGTCGGTCATTCCGGAGCTCCCTAATGGTATGTGCGAAGGCGCTTGGTATGCGCACTTATGGTACTCTAAGGATAAGCAGTGCATCGAGGATAACAAGGTATTTTGGATCCTCTTCCAGAGTAGTGTTGTAGTTGCCATCAACTGCCGACCCCGGTTATCCCCCACCATATATGAAAAATACAAGCATTTTGCCGCTTTCCAAATTACCATGAACCATGTCCGGATTCGCAGCCTCACCAATAAGACCTGGATGGAACTCCCTTATATGGTAGCCGATGAAGAAATTGACCTACTGATCTCTCTATGGCCCCTTGCCTAGAAGAAAGGCCTCACCAACACTCCTGGGGAGACCATAGCGCCCCACCAGCCTGCATCAGTTACAGTCGAGCCCAGGGGCAACCCGCTGCAGCCGCCTGATATGGCTCCAGCCTAGGTAGGCTCCGACATAGCTACCACCCCTCCCCCAGGCACTAAAAGGACAGGGGAATCGACCTCAGGACCTAGAAAGAAACAACACGCCCACCACGCACAGTATGATGCGACAGTCACGCTAACGGACGATGACCTGGAGCAGATCGCAGATGCACTTACCATGGCCACGGAGGATAAATGGGCACTTGTCGCAGGCCAGGGTCGACTCTCTCCATGCCGAAATTCACGTCTCCAAATCAAGATTGATCACCCCCCAACCAGCAGAGGCCAGGCACAACCCCTGTCACTTAACAACAGCTCGGCACCACTCGGGGAGGCCAGTCATCTCTAGGATATCCCTAACAGTGCCTTGGTCAGAACGCAGCCCTCGGTAGCCATAGGAATTCAGCTGGACTTGGCTAAGCTGCCCCACGCATCCTTAGAAAGCCTGAATCTCGCTATCTTCTAGGAGCTTCGTCACCGCACTCAGTACGCAACTCAACAGCTTATTACAGCTGAGCGCACCATTGCGCAGCAGGCTGCTGACTTGATCCAGGCCGTGTCACAATAGGCGGAGCTTGAGACTATGATCCACCAGCTCTGCATCGAGGTTACAGAGGAATTCTTAGCTGAGGCTACATCTCGGGATAAGGTGAAAAAATTGGTCGATGCCCTCAAAGCCTCTCAGACAGAAATGCACACCGTCAGGACACAGCTGGAATAACAGATTTTGGACTTACAGGCCAGATTATAGCCCGAAACACCCCGGAAGTCCGTGCCCAGCGTACTGCCCTAATCACAGACTCAAAAACTACAATTAAGGGGAAAATTTCTCAAGGTGCCAAGCTGTTGGATTCAGCCATACAACTTTTGACCCAGGTCCAGCGCGATCCCGTCCTCCAAAAAATCAATCAGGACTTACGAAAAAAAGAAGAAGTCGTCGAATGGATCAATGCCACGCTGCCTACCCTGGTGCCTGCCCAACGCTTGGCACGATTAAAAACCAAAAATTACCTCCAGGACGAGATTGAGAAACTCCGGCATAATCATCACATCATGGCTGAACGTCTAAAGCCCTGGACTGCCACAACCCTCTGATTATCACAAGACATTGATGGCGCAACTAAGCGAATTAATTAGCTTCTTGACAGAGTTACCTCGGCCACTGAAGATCCGTCCTCGTAGAAGCTGGTCGATCTTGCACAGAATGCTGCTGCCCAAAGTCAGGATATACTCCCTCGGCTCAGCAGTTCTCTTGATACCTTGCGTGCGCAAATCGAATCTGCACCACCACAGTGACTTGGGACGAGTCACAAGATTGTGTTGGGGGACTGTTGGAACAAGGTCTCCTATAAACTACAAAACTGGTCCATTTTGAATATTTTTGATTAGATTTAGTCTAGTGTAGGGATTTTGTGGCGGGTCAAAGCCCCGAACGCATTGTAATGGGTAAAAGGGTAAACCAGGGGTCCGAAAACCACGGTTTGCGGACCATAGGAAAGTCTAGGCTAGATGGATATAAATAGAGGGACATTTTGTATTGTAAAGAATAAGAATAATGAGCTATTGATACGATTTGTGGTTTAAGCTATCTCTTTGGGTTTTTGGGGAAAGGACTCTTGCTGGCTGTGTGCGCGAAGATCCAAGTCCAACTGTGTGCGGACCCTGCTGCTGTGTGCGTAGGTTGGGAAGGGAATTGTAAACAGGAATTGATGAATGAATGAATAAGAAATATTGATAAAGGACTGAATCTGTGAGTACTCTTGTGCGAATGGTTGGTAATTGCTGTATTGTGCATTTTCAGTCTTTAAGCTGCGAAGATCTGCATAAGTGTGTTTCTGGATCTAGATTTTTTCTGTTCTGTTTACGTATTGCTGTGTTACTGTCATAAAAGCATATAATTATAGATATAGTGCACGTGGATGCGAATCGAGACCTAATTAACCCTGCGCAGAACAAGGTAATCTGGGAATTACTGGACCTAGCGCAGTGCTGCTTGCCTTACCCATCCTTTCTCAGGGTGCGAAAACCTAGTTCCAACACCCACCCATAATACTTCGGGTGAGACTTTGACCTGCACAAGCAGGTCACTGCCGAAAGGGCCAATAGTATAGGGGTTTGTTGGCAAACCTTGCACACCGAACCTGGGTCAGGACCCCTCAAGCCAACAAGTGTCGGGAAGTGCTTTGCAGAGCACTCTTGAGTGGAGTTGCCTGCATATGTAACACACGTAGCCCCTTGAGAGACTACATTGGTGAGCTCATAGGTGTTATAACATATACTTCAAATCTTGGAAACCTTACAATCGAAGTCAGGGATGATTTTTCTTTGTTCTTTGTCTTAGGGCATGTAGCAACTGCAATGATAGGGGATGATAGAGCCTATTCATTGGTTCTGGGGATGATGTCCAGTTTAACCAGGTCATTGGAAATGGTGCCCAAATTGACCTATAACATCCATCATTAATTTTGATGAGTCACCACTGAAATGTCTCCATCACCATCTCAATCACATCACCATGGTCATCATTCCGCTCATCATTTCATGAAGTGTCACCATCAGGTTTTAGGGTCAAAATCATAAAAAATTAGTCATTTCACCATTGAATTCAACATTGAAGGAGTATTAATATTGAAAAAATTTCAATAAGGTTTTTAAAGTGTAATTTAATTTCAATCATGATGTAATATGTTGCTTAAGGTTTTAGAGTTGCAGTTTCAAATCAAAAAGTGAAAAGACTTGGTGGGGCCACTCAACCACCAAAAGTGAAGATTGATTTCCAAAGCTACAAAAGAATAAATGAGCTTCTCATTTTCTCATTTCATCTTCAAGAAACCTCTCCAACAAGAAAATTCACTCTCACCTTCAGAGGATTGGTTTCATTTCCCAAGAGTGCCATCTCTCCTCAGCGCTTCTCTTTTACTGCGCACATGATGCGCTTTTGCTGCGCACGCGTTGCGATTTTGCCTTATCATTGTGTTTTCTCCATTATTGGCACAAATAATCATTGCAGTGGATTCCTCATCAGTAAATATCTTCCAATGTATCAGAGATAGGTAAGTGGGCCCTCCAAATCACCTCTTGTGTCTTCACTTTGAGATTGGAAAGAGAAATTCCCTCTTCTAGGTTTTCTAGTTCATTTGCTTGGTTTCATGTGCACATTGAAAAATTGTTGAAATAAACCCTTATACTGAATCTCACTTACCTTCCCTTACCTATTAGATACCTACCTAATCACTTTCTCCACCCCCTACTTCTCATTTTACCTATTTTCCTACAAACCGTAGCCTTGACTAGACATTTATAGGTTAGGACTGTTTTTTCCCTTTTTGGATACCTTCCCGCTCACCCATTCCCTCAAATTTTATTTTCCCCTACTGCCTAACATCTCTCACTACCCCCTTAAATTTTCCCAAGAATTTATGAATCCCTCAATCCCTTCATATCTATTCATTCCCAAAAATTACCCAAATCCCCTATTTTTCCCTTCACTAAACCCTAATTCCCTATCATATCGAACTAGGGTTAGCAATGGATTCTGAAACCACTGAGCAGAAGAAGAAAAAGGGAGGTCAGATTAGAAGCTATGAGCCCACTTTAGAAAATGAGGTCATGTATTCACCCTTCCTCAAAAATCATTTCAAGACGTTGGTTGCCTTGCCTTTTTCCAAAAGGTTGAGGAATTTGGTTTTCATGACAAACTCACCAGTAATTTTTCCACTAGATTGAGGAGATATAAGGTGACTATTTTAGGGGTGGTGTTCACTCTTTCAACAAATATCATTGCCTCAGCCACAGGGGTTCCAAACAATGGAGAAACTTCGTTCAAGAGAAAATACCTTGACCTTGACAGCTACAAAATGTACTTAAAGCCAACATACAAAGCAACTCCTACACATATCTTTTCATTTAGGCACTTGCTGGACAAATATGCTCCTCTCGTGAAATTTTTCATGAGGTAATTCACATGTGAGGGTAGGTACTCAAGGTTATACCAGTATCATCTGAGACTCTTGATGCATTTCACCGATGTAAAAATCCTAAACTTACCTCATTACATCTACAAGAGCATGGTAAATATGGAAGAGAAGGTAAGGAGAATGGGAGACAATCATCATGCTAGTTTGTTCCACCATGGCTTGGTGAAGGTCTTGGTTTTCCATCAGTTATCATAGATCAATTTGTCATTGGAATGTTATGTATATTCAAATTATCTTTTGTCTTCTCCAGGTCAATCTAGCGGTCACTCTACACCCTTGGCTTCACCATCATATCAAGAGGTTTCTTCCTCAAGCAAGACTACCAAAAGAGTTCCTAGAGAAGAGTTGACACAAACTTATTTTAGAGGTAATAGGCTTGTATTTGCTCCAAATATTGTTGAAAGGGCCAAGACTACATCAGGTGAGCATGGATCACCATCACATCATGAGGCACCATTGTAAGATAAGGAGCCATTCCATCTTGACACTGGCATGGAAGAATTGGAGGTGAATGAAGAGAAAAAAAAATGGAGCAGATAATCATGGAGATGGATGCTGAGATCAGAGAACTTAAGGAGAGTTTTTCAAAAGCCAACTTCTTAGTTTTATTATTGCAGCAAGAGAATATGCAATTAAAGGTAAATCACTACTCTTAAACAAGCCCAAGGTTGATTTGGGAAAAGATGATGTAAAAGGTAAGGAAGTGGTTGAGATTGATGATTCAGATGATCAGGAAGAGCAGGTTACAAGAAATAGACCAAGGAAAAGATGCCTCAAGAGGGCACTTGAGCAGCAGAAAGAAGCATCTCCACCAAAAACTCAAATGACAGTTGATGAGCTCATCTTGGTAGAAATTTAAAAAGAAAAGGTAGGATGGCTTGATAGAGTGAATTTCCACATGGAAATGCTTCTTGAGAAGGAAAATAGGAACAAAAAACTTCAAATACACATGGAAATGCATTACTATACAATAAATCAGGTCTCCCAGGTAAGAATCAAGCAATTGAAGAAAAAGCTCAAGGAAACCCTAATGAGGCAAAAAGAGAAAGATAAGTTGGATTTCCTTGCTGAAGCCTCCCTCATAGCATGACACATCATCACAGGCCTGCATGGAACAATTTTGATGAAGTTTTGAAGAATTTTGGGATTTTTTTTTTTTTGGAGACTTTTGGCTAATTTTGAAATTGCAGTACAGCCAAAAGTGCAGCACCTTGGCACTGCGCTTTTTCCTCAGTCATCCAAATGCCAAAAAAATGACATGCCTAGATAGATATTAACCCATACATCTCAAATATCCACCTGGGGTGCCTTGTCAGAAATCTGGTTGAGATAAAATGCCAAAAAAGGGGTCAAAAACACACTTTTTGCCACTATTTTGGAACAAGTGCTACTCTTTTGGGATTAGCTATGGGAAAATCCATTTTTATCCCTCATGGATTGTCCATTTGGCTTCCTTGAGGTGTCTAATGAAAAATATACAACCTTATATTTCTAGAACATCTTTCATAAGTGGATTTGGAGCATGGGAAGGCCTCCAAAAGCCTCTCACAAGCTAGGTGTTGCGCTTTATCAGAGCGCTTTATGAGACAGGCGGTGCACTTTTCCCTGTAGTGAATTTTTTTGAGGTTTTTCTTAGTGAAACTTGGTTTGATGATGTAATTACTATAGTTTATTATTGATGTGATGTAATTAATAGTAAATGGTCTTGTTATGGTCTCTTTGATGTAATTTTTGACCTCATTTATGAGGAGCAACTTAGTTAACTCTATTTGGAGGGTTTGTTCAAACCTCCCTAGACATTAGGATTTTATTGAGAGAATCTTGTGGGCTATTTCTACACTGAGGGATTCAACCCTTGAGAGAGGGGAATTTGTTTTTGAGTCTATATGTATGGATTTTTCAGTCATTTTGATGGTTGGACATTATAGGATGGAAATCTTGTAGCTTGTACTTCATCAGTTTTTACATGAAATCAAAGGACAATTGCAACTATTATTCAGGAATTCTCATGTTTTGAGTTTGTGATATTTTTTCTCTCTATTATAGTTTTATATGAATAATATAATTGTATCCTTATCACATCTTCCTTCTTTAGTGATTTTCCTAATAGTTTTATAAGCATAATTCTTTTCATGAAAGATCTGTTTTGTTAGGAATGTCATTTTGTATAATTTTCCTTCTTGATTAATGAATTCATGGTGCACATGCTCATTATGATCTATTGCTCTTTCAAACCCTACACTACACCAAAAAACTCCTAAGACATCACAAAATGATAGCTAAGTTGCTCCTCTATATCTCTTACAGCTATAACCTTTGATACTTTGGCCTAGTTCCCTGATTTTCATCCCTGATCTAATAGAAAAAAACCCTATATATTTCAAAACCCTAGAGCTAAAACTATCTAGCCTAAAATCCACTCTTGCACCAATCAAACTCTTGGATGTGTTTTTCATAGAGAGATCCCTCTTTGGTTTGGTAGGGCTACCTGCCAAACTAAAAGCTTGGTTTGAGGTTACCTCCGTCGATTTCCTTTCAGCCTTGGGAAGTTGTGGAGGCTAAAATTTCTGGTGCCATTGTCGGGGTACAAAGTGAAAGATCTTCCCTGGGTTTATTATTATATTTTCATTGGATTATAGGCCTGTGGGTGATAGGACCTCATTTCCAAGAAGGCTGATTCAAGTTGCAGAGAGACAAAGTGTAGAAACAAGTCAACACTGGCTCCTAAAAGGCATACAAGATCAAAACCAGATCCACATCCAACATCTCCTATTGAAGATTCAGAAATACTCATAAGAAAACAAAGACCTGAACATTCAAAGATTCAGTCGAGTTCATCTACTTTGGTAAGGTGTACATCTCTACCTTCAGGATTTCTTTCACTTGAAGATATTCCTTTTGATTTGAAGTTTGAGTTATCATTGTTTAGATCCAAATCTGAAACATCTCTGTCCGAAATTGTATTTGATCCTTTAAGGTTATTTGAAATAACATCTCTTTATGAATTTGTATTCGTCCCTTTAAAGCTTGAAACAAGTTTCTCATATGTAGAATCCATTCATAAAAATATTTTTATAGGAAATTTTGGAGTTAATTTGACAAACTTCAAAAACTAGAAAACCATCTTCAATATACCTCCGAGAAGGTTTTCATATAATATCAACATGAGCTCTTATCTGCTGATCCTCTTTCAACTTCATCTATTCACACTTCTGATACATCCCCTCACACTGTTGTTTCTTCATCATCCAAACTTCCTCCTACACAACCACCTCTCATACCAGCACTTTCGGTTGTGATTACAAGATTACCTTCTAGAACAAATATGGCCAGATTTGCTCCACTAGTTATGGCGGGACAACTCACTGATTTGCCTCAGAACTATGGGAAAATGCTACCTCTTTTTGATGGAACCACTGAAGTTACATCTAGGCAACACATCGACAAAATCATAGATTTCATAGATTTAGAAGAGGTAGATAATGATGATGCAAATATGAGAATTATTGCTCAGAGTTTCTCAGGAGAAGTGAAAAAGTGGTTCAGAGCTTTGGCACCTAATTCAATGCAGAATTCACAACAGTTAACAAATATTTTCCTTATTAAGTGGGAGGAAAATAAAAATACTCTCCATATATTGGCTGACTATAACTCATTGAAATGAATTAGTCCAAGACTATACTACCCACTTCAATAAGGTGTAAAATTCCATTCCTGCCAATATCAAACCTCCACCTGACTTGGCCTTGTTGCACTACCCGAATGCCTTTGAACCTGATATGGCATATCAAAATAGAGAAAGAAACCTCACATGATTAGAGGAAATTCAGATAAATGCGATTGGCGTTGAAGCCAATATGTTGATCGAGAAATCAAAAATCAAAGTTGAAAAGAGAGTTACAATTAAGGAAGAACCATCATCCTCATCCGAAGAAAAGTTGGATAGTTTGATTAGAACTATGGAAAAGATGGTAGACAGGATGTCCATTTTTGAAAGGCAGTCAGACAATCAAATCCAGAATCCTAATTTCTGAGGACAACAACAACAACCACAATTTAGGATTAAGCAGAGAGAATAGGGAGCTCCAGATTAGCAAGCTCAACAAAAGGTTCGCATTCCATTACATCAAAACTATGCCTAAGGACCTAAAGATGAAGATAATATTTTTGAAGAGAACCATTTCTTTGTAAAAAATCATTGATCTATCTTCCTTACAAAATATGATGAGTATATTGAGGAAACATATGTGCCAGATGACTAAGAATATGTCCTTGCAAATGATGATGGGTTGGCAGTCCAATATGAAGAATATCAAAGGGGGTACCTAAATGATCTCAGCTCAGTGCAAAGACAATACAGTTTGAGAAACCGAGATGTTCCTATTACTTCTACTCAAAATATGATAGCTCAACAAAAATATACTCAGCGTAAGAAAAATTCCCAAGCTAGTCCAAACAAGGAGAAGGAGCCTTCTACCATAAATCAGAGAAAGAACAGTGAGCCATCTACAAGTACATCAAAGAAGGATAATGAAGTACAAAGAAAGGAATCTTCAGCAAAATAGCAACCTGAAAAGCGAGATACCATTGCAAAAGAGGTAGAAAAACAATCTAACTTGTTTAGCTTAGAGAGTGAAATTTCTAAGTTAAATTTCTATTCCCATCACTGAGCTTGTAAAGAATGATAGATAAAAATTTCATGTTGCCAAGCTGTTGAAAGTAGATTAGATGTCAAACATGGTCAATGTCAGTGATGATCATCCCAAACTTCTATTTGGCCCAAACGTAGATGGAAATACAAAAGATAATGAAGTCCCTCCCTTTTATCTCAGCTTGAGGATTCATGATTATATTCTCCATAATGCCATGCTGGATTTTGGGGCCTCACACAATTTAATGTCGAAATCCATCATGGATAAGTTGGGGCTCGACATAACTTGACCCTATCATGACCTCTATTCTTTTGATTCTGGTAGAGTCTGATGCCTTGGTCTTATCAAAGACTTAGTTGTCTCTTTGGATCAGATTCCCACAAAAATGTGTTGATGGATGTTGTATTTTTTGACATACCTCCAAGGTATGGCATGCTGCTTTCACGGTATTAGGGATCCAAATTAAGGGGTACTCTACAACTTGATTTTTCATATGCTACAATTTCGGTATTTGGCCATCTTAGGAAGATATACCGAGAAGTGAAAATGAAATACATGATCACTAGAAAATATAAACCCAAAAATCACCCCTTTCACTCTGTACATACTGATTTAGAGTCCTTCACATTGTATAATGACCATAGTACTGATGATTTATATAGTCAAATTGTAGAAGGTGAAGAAATTTCAAAATTGTCAAGTAGTGTCCAAGCAGTCTTAAATGCAAAAAACATAAATAAGAAATCTAAACAATTGCAGCCAAAAACTTCAGAGAAAAAGTTAGTAGAATAAAAAAAAATATCAGTTGAGTCAGAGAAAGGTAAAGAACAGGTCGAGACATCGGGTCGAAAAGGAAAAACATATCAATCCACATAATTTTAGCTTCCCGATGATGAGGAGGGTCTTTGGACCATAGATTTCGATGGTGCTTTGGGAAAATATGGAGTTGGTATCAGAATATGGATTAGTAGCCCTATACATCAGTCATCTAAAGTACCACAAAATGTAATATTGTGTTCTTATAAGCTAGATTTTGACTGTTCGATCAATGAGGCAGAATATGAGGCCTTGATCACCAGTCTCCGAATTTTGAAAAGGCTAGGTGCGAAAAGAATTATAGTATATGGTGACTTCGAGTTGGTGATAAAATAGGTAAAAGAGGAGTACCAGGCCAAACATACTAGGATGAGAGCTTATCGTAATGATGCGAAATTGTGAGAACAAAGAATTTCTCATACAGAGATTGACTGTAGGGGCATTCACCGGATATTTCACCTTTACTAGAAAGGATGAATCCGGAGGCTACCTGGCCCTTCTACAGACTCTGCCTAAAGAAATAAAATGTAATCACAAAGATCCAATCAATGAAAGTATTTGTTTTAACTGCAAAGTATTCATTGATCCAACTTTAATGTGTGAATAGACAAGTATACATATTCTGCAAATGAAGTGTAGTGTTTTGAAGATGAACTAACAAGTTTTGTTCTCTGTTTAAACCAGCTTGGGAAAAGATAGCTTATAAAAATTTACTGTTTAAAGGAGCAGAATCTGAAAATATGCAGCAAAATTATACAGTATGACAGAAAATAATTGTTTAAGCGGTTCACCCCTCTCTTGGGCTACCTCCGCTGGATCAAGCCTCCCAAAATGGGCTTGTCCTCTTTGATTAAATTTCTCAAAATGTGAATAAAAATGTATAGAAGCCTCAAAGGGAAAAATACACAGCAAAATAAGATTCAAAAGGCTCAAATCAGTATAAAATGACTAAAAAATCACCTCCATTGGATGAAGGTAGACCAAAACAACTCTTCTTCCCTTAGGCCCTAGTGGCTCCACGACCAAAAATGCTGGTAAATTCTCTGTTAGATTGCCCTGATGGCTGTGCAAACACTCCCAAAGCCAGAATGATCTCTACACCCAAAATAAAAAAAAAATTCGTCTCAAAAGACCTCTCCTAGCAAAAGTTATGCCACATTTACTCCAACTGCCAGTTGGACTAAAAAAACTCCAGTTAAATCTGGAGAAACTCCAGATAATACCGACAAATTTGGAGTCGGCGCTATATTTGGGATGTCCGCCGAAAACACCGCCAAAATAGGGGGCTAGAGGATAAGCACCCCGTGTCCGCACCGTTCGGAAATTGGTTGAACGACTTAAGTCGTGGCGGCATATAATAAAGTTTTAACAATATATAAACGTGCACTCCGCACTTGGTGCAAACTCCACGGGACCATTCCCGAAATCCTTGCCCCGCGCCACATACATAACCTGCGCTCAACATTTGTATTGGACCACGTGCTATCAAACACGTACCATAGCACCTTCAAACCTTTCAAGCATACACCAGTTGGACAACTAGTATGGCAATACCTCTTTTCAAGAGTGGTGACGTCAATAATCCTTCCAATTATAGAACCATAATGATAAACCCCTTGTTTGCAAAGTTATTTGGAAGCATGTTGGAAAAGAAAATTAGCAAGTGGGCAGAAGAAAGAAATAAACGCGCTAAAGGGCAAGCAGGTTTTAGACCTAAACATTCCACAGTTGATCATTGTATAACTTTAAGGCACATCATTGAAAAAGGTTGGGAAAATAAGGAAGAAGTTTTTTGTTGCTTTGTTGATTTCAGAAAATCCTTTGACACGGTTCCTAGGGATAAGCTTTGGGGCAAAATGGAGGAACTCGGGGTTCCCAAGCATTTGAGAGCAGCTGTGCATAGGTTGTATGAAGAGGTGAAAGTCAAAATCAGAACTTCAGCTGGCATTTCTGAAAGTTTTAGAAGCGATATCGGGGTCAAGAAAGGTTGCCCATTGTCTCCTACCCTTTTTGGGTTATATATTGACAAGCTTGAAGAGTGGCTAAATTCGCAAGGGGGTGACGGTATCCATTTGGGCAAGTTCGTTATCAGGCTTCTTTTGTACGTAGATGACCTTATATTGATTGCTAATTCGGCTCTTGGTTTGCAAGAGCATTTACATTCCCTTGAGCATTTTTGTAAAAGGGTTGGGATGCAAGCCAATATTAGCAAAACGAAAGTAGTGGTTTTCTCTAACAAAAGAAAGCATAACCAACATAAGTTCTATTTTGGAGGCAGCATTTTGGAAGAAGTTGCAGATTACAAATACCTCGGAATTGACTTCAACGGAAATTTAAGTTGGGATGGTTGTAGAAAGAAAAGAACTTTAGGGGGTTGGAAAGCATTTTATGCTCTTCAAAACAGGTGTAGAGAGGCAGAGCTGTGGGACTGGAAAACCACCCTAACTCTTTTTGGGCTTCTAGTGATTCCGGTGATTCTTTACGGTTGTGAACTATGGGCCAGCAGCACAACCAAGATGTAGTGGAAACAAATTGAGAAAATTCAGAAACGTTTGATTACAAACAAATTCAAAATTAAAAGTGCAGTTCCTTATGCTATCCTGTTAAGTGAAACAGGGGCTGCTCCTATTGAAGCAATTGCGATGGTGCGAGTCATAAGGTATCTGAAAAAAATTGAGCAAATGGAAGAGGATAGATGGCCTAAGGTTGTGTTTAGTGACAGATTGTGTAAAAGACAGAAGACTTGGATGCGGCAAAATAACAAATGGTTTAGTAAATGGGGTATTTACTTGAGCATGTGTCCTATAAACAGTAAAGAGATAAAAACTTTTGTTATGGATAAATTCCATAAACATACTTGGAAGAAAGAGCTAGAGAGAAAGAAGAAGTACTACATAGAAGAGTTTAACCCCACACATAACCATCAACAAAAGGCGTACATAGGGGCTAATATTTCTTGGAGATCTAAAATTCTTATTGCTCAATTAAGGACTAATTCTCATCAACTCCGTTGTGAAACAGGGCGCTGGAAAAGGCCAAAGAAATGTGGGAAGAAAGAGTATGTATATTTTGCTCCTCCGGAAAAGTGGAAACAGAAAAACATTTCATTCTAGAATGTGAGGCCTTCAAGGACACCAGAGAAAACTATGCAGGTATTCTGGCAGCTAATTCTTGGGATAATCTATTCAGCGAAGAGTTTGTCGATAAGCTGGGAGTGCTCATTGTAAAACTTCACGGGAAAAGGGCCGAATACAAAAGCCAGATAGAGAAGCAATCTGTCCCATAGGCTATTTTAGCCTCATGGACATTAAAAATTCTTTCTTTCTTTCTTTCTTACATTTGGGTTTTAGAATTATTATGAAATTTAATTAATATAATTAATATATATTTTAATTTAATTAATATTTAATATATATATATATATATATATATATATATATATATATATATATATATATATATATATATATATATATATATATATATATATATATATATATATATATATATGATTTTTTAAATCAAATAAAATATTAAATTTTTTAATATATATAAAACATTAATTAAATTTTAATATATTAAAAATATTTCTCCACATTAAAATCATGAACCCATTCAGCATTAGAGGTTATTGGGCGATTTCAAAATGCAACAACTTCTTCATACGGCATCGGTTTTCAGTGTCGTTCACGGCATTGGGATCGTACCGGCAGGGCTATTCCGTTAGGTCTGTTACCGGAGCAGTGTAAGAAAAATTCATTTTTTGACGCTTTCCATGGCTTGGACGAGCTCCATTGATCGTAATGTTTTTCTTGATATTCTTAAAACTTTTCCAGAGTATACATTATCTATGATTCCTAATAGTCATAATTTTATGGCTGATTCATTTGCCACTGCGACCAACAATTTCAAGATTCCTATTCATGCTACTAAAAATTTTGAAATTCATGTGAAGCATCACGCGACTGTCCTTAACAATCTGAGATACTGGCAAGTATGTTAGGATGATAAACAAATAAACAACTTTCTGCAGATGGAAGAGGAGTTTGTTAACTCCCATATTGATGATGTGTATAATGAAGATGATCAGGTAACTAAAGCTGCTGAAGTTGAGGTTATGAAACTAAAGGAAAATAACATTCCACGAGGTCTAGTACCTTTGGAAGAGTTATTCGATCACGATGACATCGCCAAAAATCCAACAATGGTCCCCAAAGAAGCAGGTGTTGAAGATGTAAACATTAGTACAATGGATAAACCCAAGATGGTAAAGTTATCAAGGCATTTATCCCTTGAGTTGAAAGGTAAATATACAATTATATTGAGTGAGTTTTATGATGTATTCACTTGGGAGTATTTAGATTTAAAAGTGTAAATTAAAAACATCATCCAACAAACCATCCCAATCAAGCTGGATCAAAAGCCATTCCGCCAGAAGATGAGGAGAATCAATCCTAAACTGTTGCCATCGATCGAAAAATAGGGACTTTACAAAGCTGGTATCATAGTTCCTATTCGATTTTAAAATTTGATGTCTAGCATTGTGCTAATAAGGAAGAAGACAGGGGAGATTCGTCTTTGCATAGATTTCAGAAATCTAAATAAGGTATCCTTAAAGGACAATTATCCTTTGCCAAAGATGGACCACATCTTATAGAGGGTTGTTGGAGCTTCAAGAATGTCACTCCTCGACAGATACTCATTATACAACCAGATCTTGGTGCATGAAGATGACTAAGAGAAAACAACATTTACAATGCCATGGGGTACTTTCATGTACGCCAAAATGCCATTTGGGCTCAAGATTGCAGGGGCTACATTTCAGCGGGCTATGAACATTGCTTTCTTGAATTAGAAGGATGTATTTCTTGTGGTTTACCTTGATGATGTTACTGTCTTCTCATAGTCAGATGATGAAAACCTACACCACTTGAGAATAGTGTTTCAAAAATGCAGAAAATTCGGCATCTCGTTGAATCCTAAGAAAAGCTTGTTTTTCATGGAGGAGGGAAACCTACTTGGGCACATCATCTCAAAATATGGCATCCACATTGATCCCTCTAGGATCGAAGCAATTCAACAGTTGGAATTTCCAAGAAACAAAAATGATATCCAGTCATTGAATGGTAAGATAATTTTTTTTGAGGAGATTCATCCCCAATCTCGCTGAACACCTTAGAGATATGACATACATGATAAAAAAGGAAAACGAGGTAATATGGTCAAAAGATGCAAAGAAATCATTCAATTCACTAAGATTTGCTTTAACATGTGCGCCCACATTGATTATCCCTGATTATATTATAGACTTAATCATCTTTTCATTTGCTTCCAAGCACTGCTTCGCTATTGTACTGATGCAAAAAAAGGATTCAAAGACGGAGCAACCAATTTCCTTTTTCAGCTGAACCATAAGAGATACAGTGTTGAGATACAACATTATTGAAAAACAATCTTTGGCCTTGGTGAAAGCATTGAAAGACTTTCGGCTATACATCCTACAATGTCACATCATATCTTATGTTCCGAATGCAGTGATGAAAGATGTGTTAATGCAAACTGATCCGGAAGGGAGGCGAGGGAAATGGATTGCAGCTGTAATGTTCCTTTTTTATGAATTTATGCAATCTTGTCCTCAAGGATGCTGTGTAAGGAAGACAGTGTGAAAATAAGTAGAAATGGGGCTGAGATCCCCTTTTTAATTCATAAAACACTTCTCTTCCAGAATATAAGCTCAAAGAAATAAGCCTAGAAGGCTTATACAGATCTCCCCAAAGTGGATCTCTCAGAAAATTCTCAAATAGAGAGCTTACAGAAATACATGAACATAATCATCAAAATATGCCAAACTGAATACAACAAAAGATGAAATATATTATAGCCATCATGTACATTAATATATCAGCAACAATATGCAGAAATATAATAAGGAACAAACCCCTCATTCAATGAGAATCCTCCTCCAATGAGTAAGCAATGAAATACAAGAGATGCAGCAACTGCATAAAATTCCGGAGGGCAGTGACAGCACTGTCTCTAGGTGTGTAGCTACTGCTATGGAAATGAATACATGGAATATGACTGAAATATAGAAATAAATTCCCAATGAAAGAATAATGGGCTCCAATACAAGATTTCTAGCCAATCTAGGAGAGATTACTAGAAATGCCGGAAAATGTACAAATGTGTCAATCTGACTTGTCACTGCAACTGAATCAAAATATTCAATGAGGCTATGGCTGATCTAAAATAGTGATGCCATACTCTGATAATTCTCTTCAGCAGAAGGCTGATCCCTCTACTCAAGAACAATCCTCCTGATGAGCCCAAATGGCTCTCCCAGCAACTGCCTCTGAGAATAACACAATTTCTGCCCAAGACTGCGCTGTGAGAGATGGTGAGTGATTGGCCTGATGAAAAATATCTAAAATGAAGCCCCAGAGTCACCTCAACTACTCCTCCGAAGAATATGCAGGATCTCCCCTGAAGAATAAGCCAAAGGATGGCTCTATAAGTTCCTCTGTTCTTTTGACAACACAGTATTAATCTACTATAGAAATAATCACGCCAAGTTTGCGGGGAAGGCAGAAAAATGCTGAAATGAGGAAATGAAGCTCAAACCCTCTCCTTCCTTGAGGAAGAGGTAGGTATTCCCGACTGGGAACACCCTTGGGTGAAGAACACGACAAACCCTGCTAAACAACCCGGGGATGCAAGTCTTGTAGACCCAATGAAAATGATAAGCTAATCCATAATGAAAATGGGCTGCCATCTCCTCCTTATAAAGCAAAGGAAAATTTCTCACCATGGGTCCCATTCACACTTGCTTCTAGCTCAAGAAAGTGAAGCCTCCACTAAAACTGCACTGTCCAAGTAGGTGCAATATATCTAGATAGTTTTAGTTGACTTGGTCAAAATGACTAGATCCTTCTTGATCCAATCCTGTTCACACCATGTGGTGCTCAATCCAGCTACTTTATTATCCCTCATTTCACACAAGGAGTGTTATTTCTCCATCAAAAGGGGTTAAGGTGTCTCCTTACCCATTTTATTTAACAAAATAAAAATATGCTAACTATAATGTTCCATTTTAGCTTGAGGCTAAAATTGGGAACATTACAGTCCTCCCCTCCCACATGTTGCTTATCCTCAAGCAACTGCATAGAGAGAACAAAATTTCTCCCCCCTCTTCTTGCGGCCTCCTCATCAATAGACCCCACCATAGCTCATCATGGTATGTAATAAATCTATCCTCCATTTATCCCTCCAGGTATGTAGAACCAAAGAATACATCATGAGATAATAGAAGGTGCAAGTGGAAATATCCTTGTGGTTCAATGGCCTCCTCAAGGTAGGAGTGATGAAAAACATGGGAAGTCTTTAATTCCAATGAGTGACTCCTTCACCCATGCAATGAGCCATCCTAAGTAGCTCAAAAAAATGGTCCTCAACCCCGGATCTATGCAATATGTTGGGGCTGAATGGAGAGTTTAGATTTTTCCATCCAAGTAGTTTCTCCCTCCATTTATGATAAGTGTGAGGGGGTTGCTGATATTGGGTTGAAATTTCATGGCCTCCACAATTGGCCCAAGCCTCCTCACAAAATAAATCAACCATGAAGTGCCTCCTCCAATAACGCATTCTCTCCCAATAGTTCCTCCTATGTGAAGAGAAAAGTAGTGACATGGCAATCATGGTATGCCCATGGTTTCTCATGAAACATACAACATGTGAAAAAGGGAGAATCATAATCCAAATGGGTTGTCCCCATACCTCCAACACTCTCCAAGTAGTGCTCCCTTTGAATTTACAACCTTCAGCAACACAAGGAAGCAATATGCAATGAAAACAACTTGTCATAAGACAACTAGAGAGTGGTCACTACTATACTCATGGGACCAGCATAGTGAACCTCCTGCCTACATCAAAACTAAAAACAAAAGTGCTTCTCCAGCCACTTTTTTGCTGCCACAAACATCTCATAATATGGAAATATGAAAATACAAATTGGTGCCAGTGGTACACACCGAGAGATATGTGGCTTCCCCCACAAACCATCATAAAAATAGCCACTCCCATTGTTGCAATGGGCCACAAGTACACCATAATAAGGAGCATAAGGAGATGTGATCATTCTTAGCTCATCAAGTTTCTCATACAATGTAAAGAAAGGTAAACCAAAATGAGAACATATACCTTCTTTACCATGTACTCTGGTCCTTGAGCTGAAATGGCTCATCTGAATGCTCTCCCTCACCTCAAATGAGTAGGGAAATGGTTGTGCTAGCCTCTCAAAAATCATCTGAGCTATGCATCTGTCCATATGCTGATATAAATCATGTTGAATTCCCTCCCAAATAAACTCCTCTAGCAAAGCAAAATATGCATCCAAGTGCATAGCTAGGAAGTCCTCATGTGCTGCATGCAATAGTTTCTCCTTGAGACTATAAACTCTAGCCAAGAAGATTCTGCCATAACAATAGATGACGATATCATCCACCATCTATTTTTCATCTCCCTCCTAGTCATCAAGAAACATGCATACACCAAGATCCTAGGAATACTCAACCAAAAGCTGAGTCCTCCAACCTGGATCCATCCTCCTAATAGATAGCACTAGTGATCTGCAATGTGATGCTCCCCTCACGCTGCTGCCTGCTACTTTGACATCCCCTATGCCAAATTCATCCTCCAAAATGCTTCCATGCCAATCATGCAGCTACTCATGCTCAAATAATAATGGTGATCCTAGGAAGCTAGTCTCCCATAAGAGACTGTCATCCAAAAGGAATCTCCCGATCCTGGGCAATGTAAGCATGAGTAACCTCCATCTACTCCCATGTGTGAAAGAGTCCTTCCCCAAAGGAATTATCCTCCTCCTCATCAAATATTGGGAGCATTCATCCTGCATCATGAAGATGCAATCCTCCATCCCTGCAGCAAACTCTGTCAGCGCAATACAACTAATGAGAATGGGTGATGATGAAAATGAGAGTGTCTCTCTCCTCCCTTGGCCTATCCCAAACTCTTTGCACTGTGTTGGACTCCTCTAATTTCTTCACCTCCCCGGAATCCAAGAGTGGTGAACCAAATGACAAGATGTCTCTTATCAACTTTAGATTCAGGTAGCCTCCCAGGTGGAATGCCTCCATATAGTGAGACATCAAGCTCAGAAGTGGATTGTATGTATAAGAGGACTAATTTTTCCCTCTCTTCTCTACATTGTACAGTCTCTCCCTCATGCGTAAATACCTTTTGGAATAGATAAGGGTGCATCAACCCTTGCTGCTAATCCTTCTCTTCCTCCTCCATCTCACAATCCCCATAAGTTGCTACAAATAACTCTGGAATTGTGCCATGGTTCCCACATGTTAAAATACTTGGAATTCCTTTCATAGAAACAAGGACTCCTCTCATAGAAGCAATGGTTCCCCTATCATCTCCATGTGGTGTTGGTTCATCCTCCAATATGACAGCGTTGTGGATTTTTCCATGCACATTCTCTTCATCAATATGTGAGTATGTCTCCCCTTCAATGAGAGACCATGGATTTTGGTCTTCTTCTGAAAGAGGGATATCCATGTCATCACAAATAGAATATTTCCCTTCATATAATAGGTATCTTGCCTTTAGCATGCCATCATACACATTTTCATCCCTTTCAGAAATATGAAATGGAGTTTGTTTCATGGTTTTCTCCAATGCATGCAAAGTGTTTGATGTTTTGTTACAAAGAGATTCACAGTGATTTTCATCAAATTATCTCACCAACCCTTTAGTGAATCCATCATGTGATTCTAAATTTGCATGATATCATGAAATAGAATTTCCAAACCATAAACCATGAGCCATACCTTTGGGTTGTAGCGCTGCTCCCCCAATGGCCTCATCTCCTTCCTCCATCCTTCCGACAGTGCAAGTGGAAAATGAACTGCGTTGTGGATCTGCATGTGTGGTTGAATTCTCACACCCGTCATGATAATATCTAGGGCTTGTTTCATCCACAAACCCTCTCAGAAAATCTTTCCAATTTTCCCTTTCTTTCTCTTCAAGGTCTTCAATGATACCCTCTAGGGTCTGGAAAAGAAGAAGGGAAAGCTACTCTTCCATCATTCCTATTTCTTTGTTTTATTTGTACATATCCTCTTCCAAGTAGGGGGTGTCAACTTCTAATACAGAATTTTTCTTGGGGCACACTGCTTGTAAGTTCCCGCTAACGAGAATATCAAAATTCTATTTCAGAGATTGATTGCAGGGGCATTTACTGGATATGTCACCTTTGAACAAAGGATGAGATCCAGAGGCTACTTGGCCTTTTTCAGACTCTGTCTATAGAGTTTGAAATCTTACTCCTTTAGGGATTCAACACTTTGGCTTGAAGCCACAGGCTGAGCCAAAGATCATGCTCCGATACCACTGTAATGTTCCTTTTTTAGGAATTTCTGCAATCTTGTCCTCAAGGACGCTGTATAAGGAAGACAGTGTGAAAATAAGAAAAAAGGGGGCTGATATCCCCTTTTTAATTCATAAAACACTTCTCTTCCAGAATATAAGCTCAAATAAATAAGCCTAGAAGGCTTATACAGATCTCCCCAAAGTGGATCTCTCAGAAAATGCTCAAATAGAGAGATTACAGCAATACATGAACATAATCATCAAAATTTGCCAAAATTAATACAACACAAGATGAAATATATTATAGCCATCATGTACATTAATATATCAGCAAAAATATGCAGAAATATAATAAGGAACAAACCCCTCATTCAATGAGAATCCTCCTCCAATGAGTAAGCAATGAAATACAAGAGATGCAGCGACTGCATAAAATGACGGAGGGCAGTGACAGCGCTGTCTCTAGGAGTGTAGCTACTACTATGGAAATGAATACATGGAATATGACTTAAATATAGAAACAAATTCCCAAGGAAAGAAGAATGGGCTCCAATACAAGATTTCTAGCCAATCTAGGAGAGATTGCTAGAAATGTCGGAAAATGTACAAATGTGACAATTTGACTTGTCACTGCAACTGAATCAAAATATACAATGAGGCTATGGCTGATATGAAATAGTGATTCCCTCCTCTAATAATGATATTCAGTAGAAGGCTTATCCCTCTACTCAAGAACAATCCTCTTGATGAGCCCAAATGGCTCTCCCAGCAACTACCTCTAAGAATAACGCAGTTTCTACCCAAGACTGCGATGTGAGAGATGGTGAGTGATTGGCCTGATGCCAAATATCTAAAATGAAGCCCCAGAGTCACCTCAGCTACTCCTCCGAAGAATATGCAAGATCTCCCTTGAAGAATAAGCCAAAGGATGGCTCTATAAGTTCCTCTGTTGCTGCACCCAGCAACACAACGTTAATCTGCTGCAGAAATAACGTTGTAGCTGCAGAGAGGAGCTTGGCCAAATGATAGAATGAGGAAATGAAGCTCAAACCCTCTCCTTCCTTGAGGAAGAGGTATGGATTCCCGACCGGGAACACCCTTGGGTGAAGAACACCACAAACCCTACTAAACAACCTGGGGATGCAAGTCTTGCAGACCCAACGAAAATGATAAGCTAATCCATAATGAAAATGGGCTGCCATATCCTCCTTATAAAGCAAAGGAACCTTTCTCACCATGGGTCCCATTCACACTTGCTTCTAGCTCAAGCAAGTGAAGCCTCCACTAAAACTGCACTGTCCAAGTAGGTGCAATGTATCTAGACAGTTTTAGTTAACTTGGTCAAAATGACTAGATCCTTCTTGATCCAATCTTGTTCACACCATGTGGTGCTCAATCCAGCTGCTTTGTTATCCCTCCTTTCACACAAGGAGTGTTATTTCTCCATCAAAAGGGGTTAAGGTGTCTCCTTACCCATTTTATTTAACAAAATAAAAATATGCTAACTATAATGTTCCATTTTAGCTTGAGGCTAAAATTGGGAACATTACAGCAGCCGTGCTTGAATATGATTTGGAGATTAAGCCTGAAAATTTGATCAAGGGACATGGTTTGGAAAAGTTGATGGCTGAATCTAATTTTCATGCGCTATTTATAAATCTGATTTCTGCACTTTCTGAAGAGGAGGTTGATGACTCATTTACACATGTATCTCATATTTTCATTTCACCCCCTTGGTATGCTGATATTGTTTATGTACTGCAATACTTAAATCCTTCGTCGGGTGTGTCTAAAAGCAAAGGTAGATCACTGAAATTAAAGGCTTCAAAATATTGTATTTTAGACATTGTATTTTAGAGGTGATGAATGAATTTCACAAGGGTGATTGTGGCGGTCATTTATTCTGGAAGACCACAACGAACAAATTTTTGAGGGCTGGTTTCTATTGGCCCACTCTTTTTTCCGATGTGTACAAGACCGTGATGAGCTGTCACGAATGTAAAATTTTCCAAGGGAAGAGGAAGTCGCTCTCGCTGCCTTTGCAGCCCATATCAGTCCAGGCACCATTTTAGAAATGGGGTCTCGATTTCATAGGTGAGATCCATCCTTCATAATCTACCTAACACAAGTGGATTTTGACGGCTACAAATTATTTTACAAAGTGGATTGAGGCAATCCAAACCAGGAAAACTACTGATTTTGTTATCATTCAATTTATAGAATCTAATATCTTGTCTAGATTTGGTTGTCTGCAAAAGATAATCATGGATAATGCAGTTGCATTTAAGTCCAAAAAGATGGTGAAATTTTGTGAGAAGTACAATATCAAGTTGGGTCATTCAACTGCATACTACCTGTAAGGTAATGGACTGGCCGAGTCTTCAAATAAGTCTTTGGTCAATATTATCAAGAATATGATGGAGGTAAAAAAGAAGAATTAGCATAAGAAAATCATCAATTCCTTGTGGGAAGACAAAGTAAGTAATAATAAGTCCATAAGAATGTTTACTTTTGAGTTAGTGTATGGAGTTGATACAGTCTTTCCTACTTCTCTTGCTATTATAGTCATGAAGATATTGCAGGAAGTTGGTAGCGAACCGAATGATGTTCAACGACAAATAAACCAAATGATTCATTTGCAACAAATCAGGGAGGAAGTGTTTCAAAACACTTCTAAGCTTCAAGAAAGAATTGAGAAAGTGTATGACCATAAAACAAAGGTGGATGACTTCAATATGGGTGATGTAGTCCTTCGTTGTTATGCTTGGAATGAAGATAAAGGAAAGCACAATAAGTTCGAGAATTTGTGGAAGGGACCATACAGGATTTCAACTTCAAGAGGTAAGCATGCCTACTTGTTGGAGGAAATGGATGGACAAGACTATGGAGGAGGACCAATCAATGGTAGGATTCTCAAGCACTACCTCTTTTGATCAAATTTATGAAGTTTCTCAGCATCATTGTACATATCATTTTACTTTTCTGCCGACGTGTGAAGGAGTTAATAATTGAAACTTGAAGCTTGAGGTGAAGGCCATAAGGTTTCCTTGATTGGCTGTTGATTTGTAAGTTTAGTATGTTTGTTGTTTCAGTCAAATTCAGTTCAGTTTGTTAGTAATTTTTCAGTATTGAGTTTGGTCTCTTGATTTTTGACTCCATGCCCAATGGATAAGGCTACTTGGTCTACGTTGTTCTTGACACCTCCAAGGATCTACCATCCCCAACTGGAGCCAATGTTAGTATCTAAAAGTTCTACCAGTCATCAGTGATCAAATATTCTCTTACAAGGTTTTGTTAGGGTCTTAAAGTCAAATTTTTATGGTTTCACTAGGTCTTCAAATAAAAATTTGGTCACTGGCTAGTGTGTCTAGCTGTGTTATGTTTTGGTCATTGCCATCATTCATTTTGATGATTCACCACTAAAATTTCTCCATCACCATCTCAGTCACTTCACCATGGTCATCATTCTGCTCATCATTTCATGAAGTGTCACCATTAGGTTTTAGGGTTAAAATCATAAAAAATCAGTCATTTCACCATTAAATTCAACATTGATAGAGTATTAATATTGAAAAATGATCAATAAGGTTTTTTAAAGTGTAATTTAATTTCAATCATGATGTAATATGCTGCTTAAGTTTTTAGAGCTGCAGTTTCAAATCAAAATGTGAAAAGACTTGGTGAGGCCACTCAACCACCAAAAGTGAAGATTGATTTCCAAAGCTACAAAAGACCAAATGAGCCTCTCATTTGTTCATTTCATCTTCAAGAAACATCTCTCTAGCAATAAAGCCCACTCTCACCCTCAAAAGAGCAGTTTCATTGCCTAAGAGTGCCATCTCTCCTCAGCGTTGCGTATTAGCTGTGCACGTGCTACGTTTTCTCCATTATTGGCACAAATCATCATTGCAGTGGATTCCTCATCATCAAATATATTCCAATATATCAGAGATAGGTAAGTGGGCCCTTCAAATCATCTATTGTGTCTTCATTTTGTGATTGGAAAGAGAAATTCCCTCTTCTAGGGTTTCTAGTTCATTTGCTTGATTTCATGTATACATTGACAAATTGATGAAACAAACCCTCAGAATGAAAATAACTCACCTTCCCTTACCTATTATACACCTACCTAATCACTTTCCCCACTCCCTACTCCTCATTTTACCTATTTTCCTACAAACCCTATCCTAGACTAGACATTTCTAGGTTATCACTGTTTTTTTCCCTTGTTGGACCCCTTCCCCTCACCCGTTCCCTCAAATTTTATTTTCCCATACTCCCTAACATCTCTCTCTATGCCCCTAAATTTTCCCAAGAATATAGGAATCCCTCAATCACTTCATCTCCCTTCATTCCCAAAAATTACTCAAATCCCCTATTTTTCCCTTCACTAAACCGTAATTCCCTATCCCATTGAGCTAGGGTTAGCAATGGATTCTGAAACCATTGAGTAGAAGAGGAAAACGGGAGGTAAGATCAACAAGTTTGAGCCCACTTCAGCAAATGATTTCATGTCTTCACCCTTCCTCAAAAAATCATTTCAGGATGCTGGTTGCCTTGCCTTTTGCCAAAAGGTTGAGGAATTTGGTTTTGACAAACTCACCAGTACTTTTGCCACTAGATTGGGGAGAGATAAGGTAACTATTTCAGGGGGGGTGTTCACTCTTTCAACATATATCATTTCCTCAGCAACAGGGATTCCAAATAGTGGAGAAAACTAGTTCATGAGGAGATACCTTGACCTTGACAGCTACAAAATGTACTTGAAGCCAACATATAAAGCAACTCCTACACAAATATTTCCATTTAGTCACTTGCTGGACAAACATGCCCCTCTCATGAAATTGATCATGAGGTAATTCACATGTGAGGGAAGGTACTCAAGGTTATTTCAGTATCATATGAGACTCTTGATGCATTTCACCGGTGTAAAAACCCTAAACTTACCTCATTACCTCTACAATAGCATGTAAAGATGGTAGAGAAGGTAAGGAGAACAAGAGAAAATAATCATGCTAGTTCATTTCACCATGGCTTGGTGAAGGTCTTGGTTTTCCATCAGTTATCACAGATTAATTTGTCATGGGAAGGTTTTGTATATTAAAATTCTCTTTTGCCTTCTCTAGCTTAATCTAACAGTCACTCTACGCCCTTGGCTTCACCAACATATCAAAAGGTTGCTTCCTCAAGCAATCATACCAAAAGATTTCCTAGGGCAGAGGTGACAAAAACTTATTTCAGAGGTAAGAGGCTTGTATTTTATCCAAATATTGTTGAAAGGGCCAAGCCTACATCAGGTGAACATGGATCATCATCACATCATGAGGCACCATTGCAAGACGAGGAGCCATTCCATCTTGACACTGACATGGAAGAATTAGAGGTGAATGAAGAGAGAAAAATAGTGGAGCAGATCATCATGGAGAAGGATGTTGAGATCAAATAAATTAAGGAGAGTTTGTCAAAATCCAACTTCTTGGTTTCATTCTTGCAGCAAGAGAATAAGCAATTAAAGGTAAATCAACTACTCTTAAACAAGACCAAGGTTGATTTGGGAAAAGATGATATAAAAGGTAAGGAAGTGGTTGAGATTGATGATTCAGATGATCATGAAGAGTAGGTTACAAGAAATAGACCAAGGACAAGATGCCTCAAGAGGGCACTTGAGCAACAGAAAGAAGCATCTCCACCAAAAACTCAAATGACAGTTGTTGAGCTCATCTTGGTAGAAATTGAAAAAGACAAGGTAGGATGGCTTGATAGAGTGAATTTACACATGTAAATGCTTCTCAAGAAGGAAAATAGGAACAAAAACCTACAAAGACACATGGCCATACCTTAAGAAATCATGTTAGGTTCCTATATTACTAGTATAGTCCCTTATTGTTGTTGGTGTAACCCCCTTATTGTTATTATTGTACCCTTGTAACCCCCATTTTATTATTATTGTGCCCTTAAATTATTATTGTTAGGTCGGCTAGGATTACATTGTGGCCCACTAGGATTACATTATGGCCCCATGGACTCCTATATATAGAAAGGAGGTTTTGTAAATTGAATCATCCAAGAATTGTTCATTCATGTAATGTATTGGAAGTTGCCCCCTCGAAGTGGCTCATTTCTAAGGCGTGAATATCTCTTTTCTTCTCTCTTTGGAGCTGGTTACACAACATTTGGTATCAGAGCTTTGGATTCTAGGGTTTCGCTGCTCCAAACAGGTCATCGTGGAATTTTCGCTATAACTTTTTTTCTACGAAGTTTCAGAAGCTGAAATTTTTAGGGTACGAAGCCGAAATCCTGAGGAAGCTTGTCTAAAAATTTCAGAGCTTGGTTCGCAATATTTTCGGAGATATCATCTGTGGAAGTTAGGTCTTTTTTCAAGCTCCTAAACAAGTCATCGTGGCATTTTCGCTATAAATTTTTTTCTACGAAGGTTCAGAATCTGAAATTCATATGGTACGAAGCTGAAATCCTGAGGAAATTCGTCAAAAAAATTTAGAGCTTGGTTCGCAATATTTTTGGAGATATGATCTGTGGAAGGTAGTGCTTTTTCAGGCTCCTGAATTTCATCTCAAAGAGGTGATCGTGGGAAAATTTCAATAACTCTCTCTCTGGGCATTGGATTGGAGTGCCGTAAAAAGTGGTTGCAAGTACACAGACTGTAGTTTCTTGGATATCAATTTCAGAGACAAAGGAAGAAACAGTGACACGTGGCAAGTCGTACAAGTTCGCTCTACTGAACCAGTCCATAATTAGGTCATTGTGGGAGATTGGACACAACTTTGTCTTGGAGAATCCAAATTAGGTCATACCTGTGGCATTCAAAAGAAAATTCAGAGGGCTACTACAGTGCTAAATTTCAGATATTGAAGATATGAAATCACAGAGATAATACAATTTCAATATCGAGCTCCTCAAAGCAAGAAAAAGGTGTGTATTTTTTTCAAATTGCACAAGTCTTGTTTGAATAATCAAGTTAAATTGATCCCAAGGGCATATTGTAGAATAGATATCAGTATTGGATTCTAAAATGGCCCCTAAAAAGAATTCAACACCCATTAAGCCTTCAGAACGCTCTACTATGACTCATGAAGATGAAGAATGGCAACATGACATATAAAAATTACAAGAGCAAATTTCACTCTCGCAAAGAACAACAAAAAATGAAATGGAAGTTTTGAAGAAAGGCATGGAAACTAAGATGGATGGCTTGAAGAAAGGCGTGGAAGCTAAGATGAATGGTTTGGAAGTTAAGATGGATGGCATGGAAGTGGGCATGGAAGCTAAGATTGATGACATGGAAGCTAAGATCGATGAGAAAATGGAAAACATGAAGAATTTTCTAAAAGCAGACATGGAAGGTTTGATAAAGTTTATACAAGAAAGGTTTCCTAATGGTGAAAAGATAGTAGAAGAACCTCATGATGAGAACAAAATAAATGTTAATTTTGATTTCATAAACTATAATGTTGGCAGGAAGAACCACCATATTCCAAAGATGGATATGAGGAAGTTTGATGGAAAGGATCCTGTAACATGGATACTACAGATGGAGCAATATTTTGATCTCCATAACGTGCAAAACACACAAAAGGTACGCATTACAACTTTACATTTAGAACAAAATACATTTGTATGGTATCGATGGCTTTGCTCCCGTAAAAAAATTGTCACTTGGTCAATTTTTACGGAGGAAATGATAGCACATTATGAGGATACAAAGAGAAATACCTTCTTTAGCCAATTGATAAATCTCAAACAAAAGGGTTTAGTGGGGCAGCACATTGAGGACTTCCAAAAATTGAATATAAGGGTAACTGATATTCCAGAGGAACACAGGATTGATCTCTTCATAGGCACTTTAAAGGATAACATCCAACATGAAGTTCGCGTTTTGGAACCTGATTCATTGGAGAAGGCATTCGGGTTGGCAAGAAAAATTGAATGTAAAATTATGGCGACAAGGAAGCCTACCACTCACTTCTATAAAGAGGGAAGTGTTGCTACTCCTAGATTTCAACAACCTACAAGGTTGACACCACAACAATTGGAAGAAAAAAGAGCAAAAGGGCTTTGCTACGGTTGTGATAGCAAATACACTAAAGGTCATAAGTGTGCTGAGAAGAAATTATTTTACATAGATTGTGAAGAAGAAGAAGAAAATGAACAAGAAGAGGATATACACCGGGAACCACCCCTAGAAGAGGAAGAAATGAATCCGACCATATCGTGTAATGCACTGGCAGGAATTACCACTCCTCAAACTCTCAAGATAGAAGGACATATAAAGAAGAAAATGGTAATAGTGTTGATTGGTTCAGGTAGCACCCATAATTTTATTCATTATAAGGTAGCCAAGGAATTAAATTGTTTCCTATACCCAGCACCAGAATGTCAAGTGATGGTTGCAAATGGAGGAACTATAAATTGCTCAGGAAAATGCCATAATATCAAGCTAACCATGGGGGAATATGTATTGACTAGTCCAATGCTTTCCATTCCTATGGGAGGTGCTGATGTTGTACTAGGAGCACAATGGTTACAATCTTTGGGGACGGTAGCTTTTAATTTTCAAGAACTTTTCTTGAAATTTTTTTCAGAAGGAAAGGAAGTCGAATTACGGGGTATTGAAGGGAAACCAGGAAGGATAATAAGCTCTAATGTCATGACAAAGCTTCTAAAGAAAGAACAACGAGGCGTAATTGCACAATTATGCTCACTAGAAGTTACGACATCAAAATCATCTATTTCTGCAGATCTCCAACAAGTCTTGGACAATCATTCCAAGGTGTTTGAAACTCCCAAAGGACTCCCACCTATTCGTGATCATGATCATGCTATTCATTTGATTCCGGGAAGTGTTCCTCCAAACATCGGCCTTATATATATCCTTACTTCCAAAAGAGCGAAATTGAACGTATGATTGCAGAAATGTTAGAGGCGGGTATAATTCAACCTAGTCAAAGTTCTTTCTCTGCTCCTGTAGTATTGGTACACAAGAAGGATGGATCATGGCGCATGTGTCCGGATTATAGGGAGCTCAATAAGCTCACCATTAAAGATAAATTTCCCATTCTGTGATTGATGAATTATTGGATGAATTACATGGAGCAATTTATTTTACCAAGTTGGATCTTCGTTCAGGATATCATCAAATTAGAATGAAGACTGAAGATATTCCAAAAACAGCATTTCGAACTCATGAGGGTCATTATGAATTTTTGGTCATACCTTTTGGCCTTACCAATGCACCTTCTACATTTCAAGGGTTGATGAATTCCATTTTCAAGCCCTTCCTTAGAAAATTTGTGCTAGTATTTTTTGATGATATACTAATCTACAGCAGGTCTTGGAAGGATCATGTTGAACATGTTGACGGGGTGCTCAAACTATTGCAGGAGAAACAATTATATGCAAAAAAATCCAAATGTTTCTTTGGAGTACAAGAGGTGGAATATCTGGGTCATATTGTATCTCACGAGGGTGTTAAAGTAGACCCTAACAAAATTAAAGCCATTAAGGAATGGAAATTCCCCACAACCATAAAGAATTTGCGAGGATTTCTCGGGTTAACAGGGTATTATCGCAAGTTTGTTAAGAATTATGGGAGAATAGCAGCACCTCTAACAACATTATTGAAGAAAGATGCATTTCATGGACTCCTGAAGCAACTAAGGCCTTTGAACATCTTAAAGAGGCAATGTGCCTAGCACCGGTCTTAGCTACGCCAGACTTCACAAAAACCTTTATTGTGGAATGTGATGCCTCAGGAAATGGAATTGGTGCAGTTTTAATGCAGGAAGGAAGACCCATTGCTTTTGAAGGTCGTCCAATCAAAGGAAAGTATTTACAGAAACCTATTTATGAGAAGGAAATGTTAGCAATACTACATGCACTAAAGAAATGGCGAACTTACCTAATGGGAAGACACTTCAAGGTAAAAACTGATCATGATAGTCTTAAACACTTTTAGGAACAAAGACTATCTTCAGAAGAGCAGCAAAAATGGGTCACAAAGATGTTGGGTTATGACTTTGAAATAATCTACAAAAAAGGGAAGCTTAATGTTGTTGCAGATGCACTCTCAAGAAAGAATGAAGAGGTGGAAGCATTGCTTTGTGCCATTTCTATTATCCAACCAGATTGGATAACCGAAGCAAGAGATGAATGGAATAAGGACAAAGATGTATGGACACTCATTCAAAAGTTGCAGCAAGATCCTAGTACATCTGATACATTTAGTTGGAAAAATGATTCCTTATGGTACAAAGATCGCTTATATCTTTGTAAGAATTCCCAACTGAAACAAAAGATTCTTCTGGAATTGCACACTTCTCCTTTAGGAGGACACTCAGGATTTTTAAAAACTTACCACGGGGTGAAGAAAGATTTTTTTTGGGATGGCCTTAAATCTGATATTCAAAATTTTGTGGCGGAATTTTTGGTTTGCCAGCAGAATAAAGTGGAGACAATTAAGACCCCGAGACTTCTACAACCTTTATCCATTCCAAGTCAACGTTGGGAGGAGATTTAAATGGATTTTATCACAGGTTTACCGAAGTCCGAAGGCAAGAATGTCATCATGGTGGTAGTTGATAGACTTACCAAGTATGCACACTTTTGTGCATTATCTCATCCATTTAAAGCAAGTACAGTTGCTACTACATTTGTGGACAGAATTCAAAAGCTACATGGAAGCCCAAGGGTTATTGTGAGCGACAGAGATCCCATTTTTACGGGAAATTTTTGGACGGAGTTATTTTCTTGTTTGGGTACTCAATTAGCTCATAGCTCATCTTATCATCCTCAATCTAATGGTCGAACAGAGATAGTAAATAAATGTTTGGAAGGATATCTTCGTTGTTTTGTATCTGATAAACAAACACAATGGGTCAAGTGGTTACCTCTCGCTGAATGGTGGTATAACACGTCCTTCCATACTGCAGCAAAAATGACCCCATTTATGGCACTTTATGGATATCATCCACCATCGATTACATCATCTTTAAGGGAAAATTCGAAGGTTCAAGCAGTCGAAGATCACATCGAGCATCAGCAATAAGTTCTCCAACTCTTAAAGGATAACCTTAATTTGGCACAAAATCGAATGAAACAACAGGCAGATCAACATCGCAGCGAGAGAAGTTTTGATGTAGGAGATTGGGTATTTTTACGGCTACAACCATATAAAAAAATGTCCCTCAAGCAAGCTAAGAAGGATAATAAATTATAGCCAAAGTACTATGGTCCTTACAAGGTGTTGCAAAATATTGGTACTATGGCATACAAATTGGAGCTTCCTGCTTCTTCACGAGTGCATCCAGTTTTCCATGTTTCATGCTTAAAGAAGGTTATAGGTGAAAATCTTCCAGTTCAAACAATATTGCGAGAACTTGATGAGGAAGGAAAAATCATATTGGAACCTGAAGCGGTCACGGAAACAAGAACTCGACAGCTATGGAATCGATCAATTTCAGAGTATCTCATCGAGTGGAAGAACTTACCCACTGAAGATTCTACATGGGAGGATGAGAATTTTATACAGAAGCACCCAGAGCTACTCAAGCGTTGAGGACAACACTTTTTTGAAGGAGAGAGGCATGTTAGGTCCCTATATTACTAGTATAGTCCCTTATTGTTGTTAGTGTAACCCCCTTATTGTTATTATTGTACCCTTGTAACCCCCATATTTTTATTATTGTGCCCTTAAAATATTATTGTTAGGTCGGCTAGGATTACATTGTGGCCCACTAGGATTACATTATGGCCCCATGGACTCCTATATATAGAAAGGAGGTTTTGTAAATTGTATCATCCAAGAATTGTTCATTTATGTAATGTATTGGAGGTTGCCCCCTCGAAGTGGCTTATTCTAAGGCGTTGATATCTCTTTTCTTCTATTTTTGGAGTTGGTTACACAACAAATCGGGTCAAAG